>JAOCPT020612007.1:0-10081 GCA_026546935.2 Palythoa grandiflora | reverse complement strand
TCCCCTAAGCCTCGCTTTCGCGTTCAAATTCACTACCAGTCTCTAGCGGCAAAACATATCGGAATTGGCCTATTCAGATAGTAAATGTCAAAAGGCGTGATTTCGTAGCGCTATGAAGCACGAAAATGACGTTTTGCTGTCGCCATGTTTTGAGAATTTACAGGTTCGTAGAAAAACAAAACTATTCGCGCTTCCTATAGCGTCTTTCTTTTTGTTAAGACAGAAAATAATTTGATAAAAGAAGTAAAACATGTTCTCCGTGCCTTCATAGCCTGGTGAAAACCTTGGCAAAGTTTGTGAGAATTCTCGAGCAGGTGAAAAATCTCGACTGCATCTCGGGTTTTCAATGATCTACGGCCGAATTCTCCTAAACGTTCGCCTGGGTTTCACCAGCTTTTGAAGGCACAGAGCTTAATCCAAAGAGTCCCACTTGTTTCCGGCGTACCAGTTTTTAACTTTGATAATGACGTAATAATTAAAACTTACTGACTGCACTTCTGCGGCCAGGCTTAGCAAATATAAATCAAGTCCAAATGCGATTCATAAAATATATTAAGAAAATTGATTAAATTACTAATAAATATCTTCTTTGTAAATTCTTTAGTTTCAACGTTAATTTTTGTATTATCTGAAAGTTTGTTCCATTTTTTGTGTCAGGCTATGAAAATAAGTCTCAAAGTCTGAAATTTGTAAAGTGTGTCAACAGAAAACGTAGACTAAACTAAGCGATCACGAGTAAATATTTTTACAGTAAGTGATTTGAAACTAAAAATCTAAAGACCCAAATGTTCAGAACGCTTTATGTTCGCTCTAGTTAATTTTACTGCGTATCAATTCGTTGGTATATAATACACTGATAAAATGCAAGGTACGGTTGGAGTAACGGCTCGTACTATTGTCGTTTTGATAACTATCAATACAAAACATCCTTTTGTGTATCTGCTTGGTAACTTGTTAGCACCACAGGGAGGGGCAGAATAATATATACAGAGGCATAGCTAAGAATAATAAAAGAACAAGAAATTGTATCTAGACGAAATTTATTCTTGAATATGACCTGGATTGAGTAGATGATTCAAGTTTACTTTTTATAACCAGATTAGTTGCCGCTATTGATGGAAAGAGTCGCTCCGTGGGAGGGCATCACCTTAACACCTAGCTAGGTGCATGCCGTGGTCTTGATCACGAGACCATTTGTTTTCCGATAATGTTGAATCCACATAGAACGAAGCCGCTGGTATCTGGGATGGTATGTCATGGATATCTTATAATTACAAACTTCATATATTCTCCATATAAACTGGACGCCTTCTCCTGTGGAAATGCGAAGAGAAGTGTTTCCAACGCTCATAGCACCAGCAGTTCATCTGTGCCTGGTTTTTACTGTAGACATTGAGGAAGATTCCAAGTAGTACGATGAGTCCGGACCATACATACCTACAACAACATCGTGGACACCTAGCTTCAGTGAAAGCTTTCATACACAGTGCCACATTCATATATGGATACATTGCACAGCTAGTTTATAAAGTTCAAGATAAAGAGATCTTAATTTGATCATATTTGAGGAAGAGTTTAAACTCTTGATCCTTCTCACTGCACTTCCAAATACTTGCATAAAAAGCAAGCTAAACTACAGAAGTCAGAGGAAAGTCGGAACAGAATGAGAATCGATCAGGAGATGATATCCAACACAGTAGATACTGACGCAGTTACTGACTTCGATATATTTGCTTCTGATTGTAATAACTAAAAATTACCAATGGTAATGAGAATACAATGAATTTATGATTCGTTTTTTTTTAGTTGCTATTAATCGTGTTCTTCTTTGTCGTAGGGCTTCGTGATTATTCGGCCTTATCAATAAAGGGCAAAATTACTGAGCGCTGATTGGTTGAGAGAGAGAGGGCATTTTTTCTTGAACGAGGGCATTTTTGGTAATCAATTAATATGCAAGGGGCAGTTTTGGTAATCAGGCTTCCCCGATAAAATAGACTGCGCGCGTGATTTTTCTTCGTATAAATTTTGCCCTTTATTGATAAACAAGTAATCGCATGAGTCCTCGTACTATTAAGGATTAATTGCACTTGTATTTTGAAAATTTTCCAAATTGCCCTTGTCGCTTCGTGACTCGGCCAATTTTGGAAAATTTCCAAAACACTTGTGCAATTAATCCTTAATAGTACTCGGCCTCTCTGATTCCCTATACTAACATTGATTCTTTACTCGTCCTGGAGAGTCGTTGTCGGGCTTGCATCATATTGAGGCATTTTAAATTACCCACCGTCAAATGCCCAATGAACACTCAACGCCCTTCAAATTAAACTCGCCACAATTACTAGAATAATAACATAGGGGTCAAATTATACTATGAATTCGGACCTCAATCTTATCTGTAATTGCCCTCCATGCGCATTAAAAAATTCCCCTAGCAACTGGGTTTCGTAATCGATCGCGTGAGGAAATTTCACTAAGGTCAATGTTAATCCATAGCTGTTGGTAATATGAAGACAAAGAAAAAAAGCCAAGAAAAAGAAAACTTTTAAATTCACGAACTTCTTTAAAAAGCAAAGTAAACAAGAAACTCCTCGCGATCAACTGCCGTTCCATTTGTCATTTGTTTACAGTTGAGTGATTTTCCGCACTTTTTAGCGTACGAACTGGTACACGTCGTTACTTTTCGCGCCACTGGCTCGGCAACAGCAAGTTGGAAGTTGATTGTATTTTATCCGTTTTTTGGATAAGACAACTATTGCTCCATCTTACCAATCGATAGTTTTTGAAAGAAAGCTGCCAGGCGAACATTATTTGCTGCTGTAAAATGCGAATTCATTGACCATTCATTGATTTATTGCTGTTGTGTTTAATGGATCCTTTTCAGGTCATTTTCCCTTGGCCGTGAACTGGAATTCATTTACCGTTGAAAAGCCGAAATTGCGGAAGGTAAGTCTTTATAGTTATTGTTCAACTCCTTTGCAAATGCTGCTTTTCAAATTTTGTTCTTTTCCATTGACTGCTGTTTAAAACTTGTTAGTCGTTTTGCCCCACGGCAATTAGAAGATTTTTCAATACCCTCACCGTTTGACATTTTTATGTCAGAAAATTTGTGATCCGAAACAATTTTTATATTGTTATGTACACCTAACAAATAAGATGACTTTATGACATGGGCTTTGCGGTTATGAATGAAATTTGAAAAAAAAATCAGGTTTCAACGGGATTAGAACACGGGTCAGGTCATGGGTTAGAATACTGTTGAAGCCTGCATTTGTAATCGCGAAGATCACATCATAACATTGCATATATCCGAGGTACAAATCTTTTACATGCAATAATTATTTAACAAATGATAACAATTCAAAGAAAAGATAAAAGTAAAATGCACACTTGCCAAAATTAAACTTCCAGTCTTTCAAAGGATGATACTTACTGTGATGTGAAGGGCTTCGTAAAGAACAAAAACGACAAAACCATAGTGACAGCTTTGCGGCAGGTTGTAACTATAACGCAGACAACAAAAAGTCAATTTCAACAAGCCAGCTTGATTATACTAGACCCTCTAATAACTGCGACCTGATTGGACATTATCTTGACCGAACTCCTAGTAGACTCAGTTTGATGTAGGCACCAAACCGTTGTTTTCAACTTTTTTTCTTTAACTTACGCCATGTGTTAGTTTTTAATTAATAAAAAACTAGTTAGTATCTTAAGGCATGACATAAGCATAAGCATAAGCATAGACATAAGCATAAGAATTCTATGTGTGAACCGAACCAAAATAAGCATAAGCACAAGCATAAGAAAATGGAAAAATTTCCATTTTCTTATGCTTATGCTTATGCTTATGTCGAACAATTGCAAGTGTGAACCGGTCTCACATAAGCATAAGATATGTGCGTGCAGTTTTTCTGTCAGCGGAAAAAAACAAAATTCCCCCTCGAGTATGCATGCGCAGTAGCATCATTGCTGCTCTGACGAAGGGCTAACGCTCGAAACGTCAGCTTTTACAAATTCCCACGTCGATGATAATTTGTTTATCTACATTACTTGAAGTTTGTATCTACTCGCTGACGCTTTTCGGACCTCTTTTCTTGTTAATGGTTTACATATATTTACATTAAATATATTTCCTATCAACAGATCAATGCACTCCTTGTGATCCTGCAATTAAAAACGTCCAAGACCTCGTGAGAAAAGCTTGTCGCACTTACGAATTTGGTAAGAAGCTCTGCTACTCACAGTAAGATTTTCTTCTTAAGTTTGAAATTAAAAAACTGAATTAAGAAACCATTAAAAGTCGTGAAACGGCAAATCATTCGTCCACAAAATCTAATTTTGTTTTATCTAATTCTTAACTTTCAGCGTTCAAAGGAAGGGTTGAAATAATTGGCGAGGAAGGCTTGTGGCTGAACGTTCATTTTAAGATTCTCGAGATCCAAAAGCAAGGAAAAGTTCCGCTGATTAAAGGAAAAGCGATAGAGTTCAGGAAACGATCGGGATGCCGCTGCCCTGAACTGAAGCTTAGACACGAGTATCTTGTCATGGGTCGAGATAAGGGTGGGCAACATATCCTGGACAAGAGTGCGTACTTAAAAATGTGGGGTAGAGGAGACAAGAAATTTCTGGATAGATTCCACAACCAAATGAGAAGTGGAGGCTGCTCGCCAAACTGACGACATAATCGATGCGCTGTGGCGCTGTCCCGATTTATTTCGCCTTTAGCATATGTCATATTATACTAAGTGTGTTTTATGATAGATTTTTTGTTATTGGGGTGGTGGAGGCTTGGGATTTTTGGTAATTGCAGATTTAGACATTTTTAAGATCGTTCTTGTTTTCGCTTTTCGCATTATTTCAGTTTCAGCTGCTGTTTCTCGGTTTTAATTTTTTTCACGGTATGTGGTTTCCGTTTATGTAGTATTGGTTTTCGGTTTTCAGCTGCTGTTTTAAAAGTGCTAGTAATGTGTAAATTGAAATCAGAAAAGTTACAATTGCTAGGGGTTTTCTATGCTGTTTTTGGTTTTGATTAGTTATCGCGGTTTCGGATAATTTTTTATGCGGTTTTACGGTTTGTAATGGATCCAACGTCCCCTTGTCATAGTTAAGCCTCAGGTAAACAGCAAACTAACAGTGTGTCTTTAATATTGCGTTTAAACATGTAATGCATGGTTAAAGAGAGTTAAAAAAAACTCGATAATTTTACAATAAATGGTTTGAATGAAAGAGTAAAAGCAATCGTATGGTGTGATGACTAACATTTCCACGTCCTTCTCAAGAATATTTTAACCCAATATGCTAGGCCAGTAAAGTAATGGAATTTTAGTTCGGACCACACAGATCTCGAATTTTGACAAAGAAAATTCGTTTATTGCAACAAATTCGTTGACAGCGAAAGCTTGCCAGTGTTCCATCGTTGCCAGTGTCGCGCGTGTTGCTATCGAGTTTAGAAAGACGATACACGTAGAGAACACGAAGCGGGAAATGTTAAAAGAAAACGAAGCGAAGACTAGTTTCACTCTGCTTTCCGAGTGTTCTCTTACGTCATTGCGTGTTTCTAAAACTCGATGAAACAAAAGCGACGCTGTTTTATTGCTTTTAGAAAATAATTTGCAACATTTATCGATTTGATGAATCAGTTCAGATTCAAAAGCCGCACTGGCGTGACGTGCGTGACGTCATTTTATTATTTCTATCAAGATTAACAAAACGGGACTAAGCCAATTAGAGCGCGCATTTTATAGTATCTATCTTCTAAAATGTTTAAAAATGTTTTCTCGAAGCTTGCAAGCCACTTTGTCCCCAGGACGTTGGCCTTTTATGTATAGAGGATTAGTCTGGGAGTTAGTCTTGCCAGCTTCATTTAACTGAGTATGCCTTTTGAAATTAGCACCATTAGTACGTTGTAATCTGAAGAAAATGCCTTGTTATAACAAATACATTTGTTTTTACTATCAATATCACAAAATAATGTTACTAGGAAGGTTTTGCTGCTTTTCAAATACTGAACGAAATATACTTATCAAAATTGAATTAAGGACTAAGAAAAAAAGCGCACTTTCTTCTCTTTTTTCTCAGTAATTAATTTAATCTTGACAAGTATATTTTGGTCAGTGTTTGAACAGACAGTGTCGAACAGTCCCACGCAGGAAAAGGTTCAAAATACCCACCCACCCCCCTTGTTTTTAGATTTTTTGTGATTTCACCCTTTGCGTTTTGAATTTACGATATTTTCTAAATACTAAAAAGAAAAAACGTGTCGTCATTTTGTAGAGTTTTATTAAATTCTTTTACCGTCTATTACAACAACAAAACTCAAATACATTACTTTTCACTTAGAAAATTAGATAAACGGGGGAATTTCAAACCAAACTCAGTCGGTTATCAACCAGTTATGACCACAACTTATCACTGACTTCAACTTGATGATTGCTGTGTCGTTCAATGGCCCATCTTACTCAGCGCATCTCGCAGGCGTTTGTGCTCTCTCAACCTGCAATAAAGACCCCCAAGAAAATTAGTCGAATCGAAAACAAATCATTTTAGCTAATTGGAACTGGCGCTTATCTCCGGTTTCAGACAAAGTTAAGCGGATGAGACTCATTGATTCCACCTGACGGGACGCAGGTTAGTATCCAGCAGAAACTGATATTTATTTAACTGGCTTCATAAGGACAGAAAGCTGAGTCAACTGTGGCAAAAACTGAGGTCATCTAATCATCCAATACTCGGCAGAGCCTGGATTTGAACCCAGGTTTTTGTGGAAGGAAGACAGAGATTTTGTGTTAATCCGCACTCCAATGGACTGTGTCCGCATTAGCTATTCAAAAGTACGTTAAACAATGAAACTTTGACCAATGGTAGCTTTTCACACTTTACTGCAGTGTTGTATTATTTTTGTATTTATTATATGGCAGGCTCGCTGAGCGAATTCTGTGTTCTGATTGGTTACACAGGTCATTTCTCTAACTGTGCCAGTTTACCCTTAGCCTCGACTTCATGTAGAAGCTTGATTTCTTTTCAGGATCTGTGAAATGGTCTATTTTGGCGCTGACACTTTGTATCCATCAAAATATTTGAACAGAGCTTTATATGCAGGGTAAATATTTCCTTGGTGAAAAAAAATATTTGAACTTCTTCCAGCCCAGGGTTGAAGTTGAACCACTTTTGAGCAACCCAGCCAAGATCGCTACTTTTTCTATGTACCTTTTTGCAAAACATGTCTGTTTGTCTGAGTCACGTGAGGTAGAAATTTTTACTTAGAATAGCCACGCAGCCCTGTTACAGTGAGGGGGTCGAGATGTCTTGCCGTCCGCAAAACTTTAATAAAAAAATATTAATATTACGTACCGTAAAAATTTTAATGTATTTTTTCCTATTTAACTGTTGTTTAGTGATCGCAATTTCGTATCAATTTGTCTCTAAAGTGTTTTGTAAAACAAATCAAGATACAGGGTACTTCGACCAAACTACCTAAACTACCCCTGAATCCTCCACAGCAAACATTAATGTTATACGGGTGTGTTTAAATGATACCGGATCGAGTTTCGATCCGAAATGAACTCGCCCCGATTTCTTTATTCCCCCATTTGTCGGTCTGCATTTGAGTGCACAGTGTTTACATAACTCAGAACGAAAAAGGAGTCATTCCGGATCGAGGTCGTACAGGGTTTTCGTTCCGAATCGAAACTTTCATTCCAGTGCGTGATTCTATTCCAGAATTATGTAAACGGAGATCGAAGTTCATTCCGGAGCGAAACCAATCTCATTCCCAGAATCTTCGATTGTTTGGTCAGCAGGGCGCTGCTTAGCGCATGCACACTTTGAGGTACAAATGTATGTGCTGACCTGAAACATTGCAGGCTCGCCATTTTCGATTCCACTATGTTCGCGTAAATTGAACAACAAGTCAAACCCGAATGAAACTCGATCCGGAGTCATGTAAACACAGCCGAACTGACCTGAGTGAGTTGATTCTGATGAATCCTGCTGCATCCCCTGGATTGTAATTGCCAGCCACATCCATGCTAACATTGGCAGAAACAGTCGTCAGTAAAGCTAAAGAGCTATATTCTCCTACAAACCTAAATAAACCATTGGAGTCGGTGCTTATCTCCAGTTTCTGTACTGGTAAATGGATGAGAGTCATCGCCTCCCCCTAGACAGGACACTAATCCATCGTGGGTTAGCCTCCAGCAGATGCTGGTACTCATTTAACCGACCCCGGGAGGATGGAAAGCTGAGTCAAGTTTGGCGGAGAAGGTCACACAAATGTGCAACACTCAGCTGAGCCGGGGTTTGAACCCGTAACCTTGTGGTTAGAAGGCAGAGATCTTACCATTGCACCAACCAGAATTTCAAAATTTCAGAATTTATTTAATAATAATGCCTCTTATTACATTGGATTTAACTCTTAATATACAATAAATTCACATGTCTGTGGGCATTGGCTAACTGTAACAGTTAAAAACTAAACTGCACAGTTAGCCACTAATATATTTACAATTACAAAGGTCAAAAAATTGTTTGGAAAAAATATTTTTTTTTTAGAAAACATGAATAGGAATAACACAAACGACTAAAAAATTAATAACAACACAATAGGCAACAAATTCCAACCACACCACCCAGTTATCAGTGACTGTATAAAGAATTTAACTAGCTATGAATAATGAATATTACTTGAAATTAATACGACTAACATTTAGTTTACCAATCCCAAACAGAAAATAGGTGTTTTTCTTAAAGAAGCCATAGTGTTATTTCTCATATAAGGGGATTGTTAGAAGGCGAATCCACAATCAGATGACGGGAGTGTACTGGATGTATCATGCTCACAAATCCCAAACAGAAAGATGCGGTTTCCCAAGGCAGTAGAATTTTTATGCAATGAAGAATTATCTCATAAGGCCGCTGTTACACTTGAAACTTTTAGCTGAAGCTTGTGTGCAACATAAAGCGAGACCAGATTCACCAAGTGGTGTACAGTATCATGGTGAAAGTCTTGTTTTTATCGCCACTGAGATCGTTGCAACTGTTGTACAAGTAGAAAGCGGTTCTATACTTTTCGTGAAACTTGTGTCGCAACGGAAGTTCAAAATAGTTACACAAAACCGACTATGTGACACAATGCAACGCCTGCTGAAACCTGTTTCGCATCGTCGCTGCACATAAGTTGCAGCTAAAAGTTTCAAAGTGTAACAGCGGCTTAATTCCTTAATAAAAAAATGGTGTTTTCCCCAAGGAAGTCATTAGAGTGTTATTACATGATACCACCAAGAAACATGGAAAATATCCAAAGGTTGGGAAGAACTGGTCGATGGTAGAACGCTAGGTCTTACCTCACAAGCTCCTGATTGTACAGCGACGCCTTCGACTCACGACCATGAATATAGAGCTGATGAAAGAGAAAAATTTTATCAATCGACTCTAGATCTTGCATTGCTTACCAGACAATAAATATAGTTTACCTATTGAAAGTGCAGCGTACAGAGTTTTATTTACGAGTTATTTGCAGCGAAACGACGAACGAGCGAGGCACAAGCGAGTGCTTATTTTTGGTACATTTACTTTATTTTTGAGAAGTAAGCTTCGATTTTATGGTTTTGTTTGCAACCAGCGTAGCCTAATTCGAAAATGGCCTGTTAAGAACACCAGCTGTCACGAGGCAGACCTGCAAGATCAGGGCTATTTGGGGGCTTTTATATCGACAAAAACAACACTGCTTAAAAATATCTCTAACAGAAATTCACACTCCAGTGAAAACTAATCAATGAAAATTACATGACTGAGACTCAAAAAGGATTGTAAAATTCTTGTCGTAAAATGACTGATATGAATTGAATATTAGAGATCTGAAGCCACTGACTGGCACTGACGTCACGTCT
This sequence comes from Palythoa grandiflora, assembly GCA_026546935.2. Taxonomy (NCBI): domain Eukaryota; kingdom Metazoa; phylum Cnidaria; class Anthozoa; order Zoantharia; family Sphenopidae; genus Palythoa; species Palythoa grandiflora. Next base: position 197 of record JAOCPT020612007.1, on the reverse strand, counting down.
GTAGATTGATACAAGTTGAAGGAGGGTCTCAATGGGGTTAACCGTGAGCCGTGAATTGCCAAAAAATTTAACCGTTAGCCGTGAAAATGTAAAAAAATTAACCTTTAGCCGTGAATAATACTTCAACTGTTAAACGTGATTTCTTATAATTTCCTGAAAGTCCTAAACAATAGGCTCAAATAGCGGGTATTCGGGGC
>JAOCPT020611914.1:0-10084 GCA_026546935.2 Palythoa grandiflora | reverse complement strand
TGTGAGCAGAATGGATGGAATGGTGTTCTGTCCATTCCGGAATAGGAATGCGGAATAGAAAAACGCGCGCATGTCACATTCTGGCCATTCTCATTCCAGAATTGTGAATAAAAAAAACGCGCCCTAAGCGAGTCATGACCTCGTTGCTAGATAATTCTTCTCCTTTTCTAGAACAGAGCCTGACAGTTCATAAATTGATATCTTAACAGACATATTTTAAATTAAAACTATACATGTTGCTGAAAATATATAGCAAAACAGTTACTGTTCATCAGCAGGATATCTAAACTGTGTGCAATTCTACAGTTGGTTTCGGCTCCATTAAATCCTGTACCAATTGAGAACTATTCAGGTGGAGCCACCCACTAAGTGAGCACAGTAACTCAACAACGATGTTAAAGTAAGGAAAACAAATAGATAAAACCGTTAGACACCAATAATTTGCGTCACATGCGATAAAAGGAAAAACAACAAGCTCGCGCATAAAACACAGTTTTAAAAACTACATGAGCGCGCTATCTATGTAGTATATGAAACAAAGTTTCTTGAACAGAGAGTCTGTTTATAGGCTATCTACCCAGCAAATGAAAAAAAGCAATGTCTCTGAAACGGAGAGTCTGCGGCTACATGGATTATCCACAAAGTGCCTGGCTATTCAGGTATATTGTAAAACATGGACTGGACTGGTACAACACGGATTACTAAAACATATCTTTATACAAATTAATTGTCGGACAAACTAATTTCAAACAACATTGCCGCCGATTTAATTCTGCACTTTATATATAAAAGAGTGAAACTAACTGACCTTCAAGAAATGGGTAAATTCTTAAGATGCACTTTGACTTGTGTAATCCAAACAGCGATTGATCTCTAACTGCTTCCTGTTTTCGTTGAAGGTAATGAACCACGTACTCCAACAAGTCCGAGAGAGATATTTGAGATTTGTGCAAAGGATATATTTAGCAACTCGAGTGAAGGGCATACCTTTTTGTATAAATGTATCAATTCATATGTTTTCTAAAATTAAAACCTGCACTTTCAACGTAAGTTTATATTTGAATATAGTTTTATGTAACTAATTTCTCTCTACGATATTTAATAGAAAAATTTCAAAAAAAGTTTCTCAATGAGAATTTCTAGTTAGTGTTTTAGCTTGCTCAGTAAAAAAATGACAGGTATTATTCAGGTATATTATAAAACATGGACTGGACTGGTACAACAGGGATTACTAAAACATATCTTTGTACACATTAATTGTCGAGCAAACTAATTTCAAACAACTTTGTCGCCGATTTATTCTGCACTTTATATATAAAAGAGTGAAACTAACTAACCTTTAAGAAATTGGTAAATTCTTAAGATTCACTTTGACTTGAATAATCCAAACAGCGATTGATACGATCTCTAACGGTTCCCTGTTTTCGTTGAAGCTGTAATAAACCACGTACTCCAAGCAGCAAATCCAAGAGAGAGATTTGAGATTTGCGCGAGGGATATATTTAGCTACTCGAGTGACGTTTACGATTGACATATGATATGTTAACGGAGCCGAAACCAATTGAAGAATTGCACACAATTTAGGTATCTTGCTGATGAATAGTAAATGTGTCGACTTTTTTATTTACCTGTATCTGTTTACCTATATCACCATTTGGAACAGGATACAGGTTAAGTGGAAAACGAGGAGTGTGGAAAACGAGGAGTGTAGAAAATGCAGAAAAAAATACACGCTACAAAGAACTGTAAAAACGAGACCAATGCCCGTACAAGTTATTCAAGTTATACAAGGGCATTCGATCTAGCGATGAATAACGAATCTGAAAATAGTTTGGTATGTATAACTATTTGTGCGAAATATATATTTAGTATTTATTTAATTTGTTCTTTGTTTTATAGTTCTACATGTATATACATTTTTATCTTTTTCTTTTGTATATTTTCCCACTCAAGAGGGAAATACAGATTATTAAAATCGTTAATTCGCAATAACTTGTACGCGCATTGGTCTCTTTCTTACAGTTGTTTATAGCGTGTATTTATTTCTGTATTTTCTACACTCTGCTTTTTTTTACATTCCACGTTTTCCGCACTGCGCGTTTACCACACTCCTCATTTTTCACACTCCGCGTTTACCACACTCCGCGTTTACCACACTCCGCGTTTACCACACTCCGCGTTTACCACACTCCTCGTTTTCCACACTCCGCGTTTACGACATTCCACGTTTACCACACTCCGCGCTTTTTATACTCCGCACTCCGCGTTTTCTACACTCCGCACTCTTCATTTTCCACTTAATCCGTATCCTGTTCCAAACGGTGGTATAGATTAACAGAATTTTTAAAATGAATAAAAAAAGTTGACGTATCATACGTCAATCGTAAAGGTCACTTGAGTTTTTTTTGTCCAAATTTATTAATATTATAATACATTGAATGGGTTGTCCTATACATGAAAAAGCAAAAATCAGATGTGGTGTGGAAAACAATCAGAAAACCGCATTAATATTCATGACCTCACGTGAAATAGGGCACCCTGTCATTTTTTTACTGAACTGGCTAAAACACTGATTAGAAATTATTTTCTTTGAGAATTTTTTTTTAAATTTTTGTATTAGATATAGTAGAGAGAAATTAGTTACATAAAAATATATTCAAATATTAACTTACGTTGAAAGTGCAGGTTTTGATTTTAGAAAACATATGAATTGATACATCTTTACAAAAAGTTATGCCCTTCACTCGAATTGCTAAATATATCCTTTGCACAAATCTTAGATATCTCTCTCGGACTTGTTGGAGTACGTGGTTCGTTACCTTCAAGGAAAACAGGAAGCAGTTAGAGATCAATCGCTGTTTGGATTACACAAGTCAAAGTGAATCTTAAAAATTTACCCATTTCTTGAAGGTCTGTTTGTTTCACTCTCTTATATATAAAGTGCAGAATTAAATCGGCGGCAATGTTGTTTGAAATTAGTTTGTCGGACAATTAATGTGTACAATTATATGTTTTACTAATCCCTGTTGTGCTACACGCTGTTTTTATAAGAACCAGTAAATTTTGCCGAGGTTCATTGTTCTTAATTTTTTGGCGATTTCAGCCTCAATTTGTTCTTAAATTGTTCTTATTTCTGTGAGCTGTTTTCATTGAAGAAATAACAAAATAAAACAAGGTATTCGAAAATGAAACGCTTTGCGCCACACATGTATTGTACGGCTGAATTTAGAGGCGAACTACCTTTATTATTTGTTGAGCAGTCTTTAGAGTGAATCTTTTATGTTTTATACTGTATCGCTAAGTTTTTGTCAATTTTCTACCACAAAAACTTTCCTTTGCGATAGATTGACAAACGACTAATTTTCAACGTTGAGTAAAATGCAAACCCGGTCCCCTACAGGTGAAAGCCGAGGTTGTCAAAATCATATGACTCGATGTTGCCATCAGCTTATTTTTCTAGTGTTAGTCTCGTAGCAACGACATTTCGGTCGAGCTAATCGATGCCCCGGTGGAATGTGGTGACATTCAATAGCCTTTTATCATCAATAACAGAACAGCTCATTACTCAATATTAAATTACGGTGAAGTAACAAAAACGGCTTAAAATTGGAAGAATATGGAAATTGTCACAAAACTCATAAAATTATTTTCTGGGCAATTTTTTTTTGCTAAACAATTTAAGGTTACTGAAAACCTTGATATTTATCACATACCCATAAACCTATATATCACTAAAAAGCTTAAATTCTCTAAATGAATGTTGCATATATTTGTTATCGTTATAGAACGAACTGACGCTCTACTTCCGATTCAATTTTTCCCTTTATGCATGAAGTCAACAGTATAGCACAGATCTTAACTTCCACTAGTGTTTGTCACTTTTTTTAACTTCGCCAAAAACGTGTCGGCGATTTTTGTTTGTGAAAGCCGATCATCTTTTATATTTGTTTCTAGAAATTTGCAAATATTTTTAGCCGAGAGGCGCAAAAATCGATTAATAAAAAATAAATCAGGACTTGTTTTTAAAATCTCCGTTGTTCTTTAAGTATTTCTCAATAGTTTTCGTGGCAAAATAACAAAAATTCAGCGAGCATTGATATTTTTTACAATCCTCATTTATGAAGAACTGAAACCGAGAAAACAGCGTTTGAGCAATGAACAGTGTAAGCTTGCCAACTGCCTGTAAAAAATTTGGCATTTTGCATTTACTCGCGAACGAAATTAGCTATTGAAAAAAATTATTAAAAAGTTTTTTCTCATTAAAACGACGTAATTTGCTTTTTCAATTTTCAGGTTTCACATTTCAACCTGTTCAACAACCTTAAGGAAATATATTGTTTTTCTTCTGTTTTTAACTTTATATGTTTTATGGAATTGCGAATGAAAATTAATCGAAATTACACTACAGTTAGCATTCAAAATACAATGAAATTAAATCTAAAATTTTTTTGGTGGTAGTCAGAGTCATTTTAGCAGGTTGACTGTGATGGGTGCATGATTTGAATTTCAAAATTTGTGGACTTTATCTGTTTGTGTGTACATTTACAAAAAAGGACTCTTTATTCCACTGTTGGTCTAAAATATTTTCCCCCAATTACTTTAAAGTTAGCTAGATATAAATGAAACTTTTGAAGACAGTTTGAGTGTTTTGCAGCAATGAAAGAAAATATATTTTTCAGTTTCGCACAAAATCCATTCATTGTTGTTAGCTGAAAAACAATTAACTGTAGTTGCTATTGCGACGGTATCGTATGGAATGTACCTTCGAATGAACTTCACTCTTCGAATCGATCAAAAACCGTCTGATTTATAAGAAAAGTTTCGCATCAAACTGCACATTTTTATTCTCGTTATCTGATTCCTTGAGCCTGAGTGAAAAATGAAGCCTGAACACACTTACAAGAAAATTAAAGACATGGAAGAAAATGAAAAAGAAATTGAAAACCTAAAAGAGAAAGCCAAATTTAAAGAGTATGAAGATCAGGACGAGAAGCCGGAGGTAAAATGGACATCAAGAATGAAAATCATGGCAGTCATCACATTTACTATTCATTTTATCGTCTTTGGAGCAATTGCCCTAATCATGCCGTATTTTCCAACTGTGGTAAGTATTGTAGCTATATTAAGTCTAAATAAAGGTATGAAAATATTTTCGCTTTATATATGTGAAAGAGTTTTCAAAGAAATTCAGTTTGGACGTGGCGCAAGCCACATTTTTCTTCTGAGGAGTTGAAAGTCGTATTTCTCTTTTGGTTGTCTGGGTTTTACTATATGGCACAGGAGCCAGCAAAGAGGCTTCGCCTTTCCCTAATGCCGCAGTTCGGATCCCGTTAGTGATTGCTGTTACACTGAGAATATCAGAATATCTCGATGAAATATTTGAGGTACGTGGTTTTTCCTCCGGAGTTCAAACGAATGGTTGTGGGAGATCTCAGGCTGTGATGCCAAAAATCCAGTTATCTTAAAATGTATTTAGAAATAAATATAGCATCTTTTTCTCCTTCCGACGCACTCGTCCAAATAGAAAAAATTGGCATTCAAACCAATTTTTTCGAACAAGATATTTATTTCTAGCTTTGTTGTGGTTCCCTTCCTCGGCGAAATGTTTATTTATTTAAGATGTATTCAAAAGTTTAGAGATGAGACGAAGGAAAGAAATTTTGAATTGAAGTTATATGGAAAAGTAATTTTCAAACTAGCAATTGCGTTTTATTTAGCTCTATCAGAACGGCGAAATGTTGACTTGGTTTTACCAAGATCCGTTTCAGACGTCGTAATTCAGCCTAAATTATTTCAATCGCTTTAAATGATTTAGAGGCCAAGATTAATTCATACAAGTTTAAATGAATAGAAAAACCAATCAGTCCAAAACTATGTAATTTATGTAATTGATTCGGCTCACGAGAAGATCAGCTGAGATCAGCGTTTGAACCAAAGCCGGTCAGTCCACTGTATAGGCGTTCACTGAGTTCCCAGCTGAACCAGGCGGGAAGAACGGCCAAATATTGAGCCGATCCGAATTCATTTGGCCATTCCAAATTGATTCAGACGCCTTGCTTCATATAAACCTAATTTAGTTACCACTTCGATTCAGCTGATGTGAAGTATGGTGTCTGAAACGGGTCTAACCTAACATTTAATTCGACCGTATATTTTCAAATGCTCTATTCAGGCATATGGTTTCATTACACATCTTTATTCTACCCGCAGGCCATTGCTCAGGGAGTTAAAAAGACCATCATTGGGTTTGTGTTCAGTGTTTGTCCTCTCGTTGGAATGGTAGTGAGTCCCTTGGTACCTTCTCTGGTAGGTTGACTGGACATTTTCAACCGAGTAGTGATAATCATATTTATTAGTACTGAAACTCTGTGACCGTTTTACCTAAGCTTCAAACAGAACCAACATTTGATAACGGTAACTTTGGCAATTAAACTAGCACTCACACGTTAATTTGACAATTAAAATTAAACAGTATTTATACCAATCATGGTAGAGCGATAATGACATTTCAAGTAACTAAGACAATAAAAGCAACTTTGATTGCGACAGTGTGTCAGCATTAGCAACAGCGACAGTGGTAGTGACTGTGACGCTGACAGTAACAGTGACAGTTACGGTGTTAGTGTCAGTAACAGTGACATCAACAGAACAACGACAGTGACAGTAACAGTAAAAGGGACAGTAACAGTGAGAGTGAAAGTGACTGTAAAAGTGACAGTAACAGTAACAATGACAGTGGGCAGTGACGGTAAAAGCGACAGTGACAGTAAAATTGACAGTAGCAGTAACTGTAACAGTAACAGTGACAGTGACAGTGACATCAACAGTGACAGTGACAGTAATAGTGAGACTGAGAGTGACAGTGACAGTGACAGTAACATCAACAGTGACAGTGACAGCAACAGCGACAGCGAAAGTGACAGTAATAGTGACAGTGACAGTGACAGTAAAAGCGACAGCGACAGTGACAGTGACAGTGACAGTAACAGTGACAGTAATAGTGAGAGTGAGAGTGAGAGTGGCAGTGACAGGAACAGTAATAGTGACAATAAAAGCGACAGTGACAGTGACAGTGAGAGTGACAGTAACAGTGACAGTGAGAGTGACATCAACAGTGAGAGTCAGAGTGACATCAACAGTGACAGTGACAGTGACAGTGACAGTGACAGTGACAGTGAGAGTGAGAGTGAGAGTGGCAGTGACAGTGACAGTGACAGTGACAGTGGCAGTGGCAGTGACAGTGACAGTGACAGTGGCAGTGACAGTGACAGTGACAGTGGCAGTGAGAGTGACAGTGACAGTGACAGTGACAGTGGCAGTGACAGTGACAGTGGCAGTGGCAGTGACAGTGACAGTGACAGTGACAGTGACAGTGACAGTGACAGTGACAGTGACAGTGACAGTGGCAGTTGAGGTACAACAGCTGTACTTAAATAAAACAAATGATTGTTGTTGCTTCATGTAGAAACTTGAAACTTGAAACTTTGAAATTTTATTGTGCCCTCTGATATTATGAATATATTATACTTACAAAATATAAATTTTTCATAAAAGGATGAGAGTCCACTGCTACCTAAAAATAGCAATGCTAATTGAGTTAGGTAGCATGGGTCAGTCGGAAACTGTCACTAAATTTCCTCAACAAAAACCGACAAAAACAAAAATTAAAATGCAAAATGATAGAAAGACATGGAAGGGTTTTTGTCTTACAGAAAACAGTAGTAAAGTGAAATTCTTTGGCCATTTAATAAATCCTTTATTGAACAAGCTTGTTTGGTAAAGATGGCTGGATATTGGCCTTGTTCTTTTTTTGCATTTTCATGGACCTTGACTCCATCTCGGTCCATAATAATGCAAAAAAAGAACTTGGCCAATATCCAGCCATCTTGACCTGATGCTTGTTCAATAACGCCCACATATTATTAGTATAGGTAATCACATAACTTTGAATTCAATTCAAAAAATAATATTAATAATTTGCGCAAGTTGGTTATTCAAAAAGTACCAAAATAGGCTCTTCTCATGGGAGCGTGACTTCGTAAAATATTCCCCTTTTCAAATAACTGAATTCATCATCAAATTTGTCACATCAATGATAATAAAAGTGCAAAGTTTCGATGAAAGTGGCCCAAAATGGGCGAAGATATCAATATTTGAAGCTAAATGTTTTTGTGGAACTTTTGCAACAAAAATGTATGTGTTTAGCACGCTAACAAGGCTTGCAGTGCATGTAATGCCCTTCCACCATATATTTCTTGTAAAATTACTTAGATTTGAATATTAATTTCTTCTCCAATTTTGGGTCTATATCTCTAAAAAGTGGCAGTTTTACTAATACAGATGTGACAAACTTGATAATAAATTAATCAAACATTTTCTTGTGTAGTGCTAAGCATAAAATGGGTCTATTAGATGAGCCTGTAGAATGGATGCAATTCCAGCTTTTTGAAAAACACATGAGTGCAAATTATTTCAAAATTGAATGAGAAAAGTTGTGTACTAATTGCCTTTTAATATAATACGTAATAAAATTTCAGAGCAAGTTGAATAAAAAAATGTAGTTCTAGTAATTGTATAAACAAATGTAGTTCTCATAATTGTTTTAGAGAAGAGAAAGTTTTGAACCAGTGAAAAAGGTACCAAGTTTTAATAATAATAATAATTGTAGTCAATGTTGTAATCATGGTAGTTGTAGTCATAGCCATAATTGTAGTCAAAGCTGTAGTCGAAATCACAATCGTTGGCATAGTCAAAGTTGTAGTTAAAATCAAAGTCGCAGTCATAATAGCGCATCTATTACGTCATAATTTGAACAAACAAACCATCTAAATATAATCAAGTGGGGGCTGATGCAATATTTTTAACCAACCATATTACTTAAAATTCATTAACAATAAATTTGCTCTTTATAATTCTAAAATCGCTACTTTTTCTATAGGCCTTTTTGTCAAACATGTCTCTGTCCAAGTTTTATGGGGGTAAAATTTCTATTTATAATATTAATGCACTGCGCTATTGTACTTAGTCATATTGACATAAGCATAGTTGTATTCGTAGCTTTGTAGTTTGCACTGGTGTTACAACTTTGCATTTGTATTTGAATTTGACAAGTGTTAGGTTTTTATGTTTTAGTGTAGGTCATTTTAGTTGTCAATATTAAAAAGAACCTTAAATTCCTAAGGTTGCCCTCCTACAGAGTGAGAAAGAGAGAAGAAGAAAGCTTCGCTTGAAGCAGGTATGTTTCAGAGGGTTATCTTGCTCAAAATAAATATATATATAATTATATTATATCTGGGTGAGCTTATAAGCGGAATAAAAGAAATGTTTCGTAAAGATGAGTTAAAACGTATCTGAGAATGAAAAGTAAGCTATCATACCATTACGTTTAAACATTTATTGTGCATCAGAGAATTAATTTATTTTATTTCAATAACACCGTCCTATAAAACACATACATTGTAAATGCAACTAGAACAATTGGAACGGAACAGAATGAAAGTCTTCTTTAACTTATACAGTAGATGGGCTTATAAATGGGAGGGCTTCTATTTGGGTGAGCTTATTATCTGGAATAATATCTTTGTTGGCAAATGGATGGGCTTATATCCATGGGGGGCTTAAAACCATGGTGGGTGAGCTTATATCCAGGGGGACTTAAGACCAGGGGGGACTTTAACATGAGATTTTACAGTACATATTAAATAATCTTTTACTAGTAATTATTTTTTTAAACAGCTGTCTTCAAGCTTAAAGTTAAACAATGTTACAAAATAATTAGATATGAGGGGAACTTGGTTGTTGTTTATACAGAAGAACACTTTGCCTTATTATGATAATTAAATTATTTTAGGTGCGAGAGCAGGAAAAGAAGTTTGCAAGTCAACTTCGTCAGCAGGCAAAGGACAAAAAACTTGCTGAATTAAGATTGTTGTCAACATCTTTGCAGGTACTGTACAACTCCATAAAGTATATAGCAGCATAGCTATGGCGACAAAATTGAAGTGGCAGCTAAATAAATCCCTGGCTAATTTTTAATCAGCACACAAATGCCCCCTTGACTCCCCCCCCCCCCCACCCAATCCCC
>JAOCPT020611833.1:0-10084 GCA_026546935.2 Palythoa grandiflora | reverse complement strand
AGCTGTTATGGTCTATAAATCCCTCCATGGTCTCGCTCCTGGGTACCTGCGTTCTATATTTACTGACCGTAGCAACATAATTAATTATACACTGAGAGACACCGAGAACAAACTAGCCATTCCTAAGCCTCGCACCAACTACCTAAAAAATAGCTTCAGTTACAGTGGTGCGGTCTTATGGAATAGCCTTCCGGTCGGGTTGCGGCAAGCAAATACTCTGAGCAAATTTGGAGCTGGCTGCAGTGACTTCTTCAATTAATATATTTCATAGCAAACACGGCACTCATGGAAAGCAGGGTTTTTTAAATATAAACTACTTAGAGTATCGTTTTATTTTAAATAGTTTACCTGTAATTATCAAATATATTTTTATCAATGTAACTAGGATATATAATCAGTCTCTATGGTTTTATGTTATTTTTTATAATTCCTGATGAGTTTGTTTAGATGGCAGCGTGGTTGGCGCAGTGGTAAGATCTCTGCCTTCTAACCACAAGGTCCCAGGTTCAACCCCCAGCTCAGCCAAGAATTGAACATTTGCGTGACCTTCTTTTCCGCCAAAGTTGACTCAGCTTTCCATCCTCCTGAGGTCGGTAAAGCGAGTACCAGCTTCTGCTGGAGGCTAACCTGCGATGGATTAGGGTCCTGTCCAGGGGGAGTCAATAACTCTCACCCGCTTAATACTACAGAAACCGGAGTTAAGCACCGGCTCCAATGGGCCACTTTGGCTCGTAAAAGGATTTAGCTTAGATGAGTTTTACCGTGGATAAATAAAGTATTGTTGTTGTTGAAATATGTTGAGATACTCACCCTCCATACCTATCAAACCTGTCACGACCTCCACCTCCTCCACCGCTTGCACCTTCATATCCACCACCACCACTGCCACCACCTGCTGAATAAACACGTAGCATGTACCAATATTAGACCAATGACTTTACTGGCTTGATTCCTAGCTATGCTGATCAAAGCAGTATAACTAGTTCTGAGGTAATCTGATTCTATTGCAATAGTCACAGGGTTCTTCCTCTTTGCTCAAAGCAAAATTCCAGGACTTTTCCAGGTGTGCTGAACTTTTTCAAGGTCTCGATATGTGGGAGACACTTTAAGATAAAGTCAATCTGAACACCAAAATACCAATTTTCTTCACACAATCGAGAGTAGCGATGTTATTTTGGTATTATATAAAAAACAAAAATCATGACTAAACCAATTCTATCGGCACAAATTACACTAAGTGGACTGCAAACTTAAATTTCTAGGATTTTTCCAGGTCGCTTTCAAAAATTCCCCATTTTTCAAGGAATTCCAGGCCTGGATAGAAAAATCCCGAATTTCAAGGATTTCTAGGTTTTCCAGGTGGTGTACGAACCCTGAATAGACCAGTTTCAAATTCCAAGTTACCGCTGACTTCCTATGACAATGGATTCATTTGTACAGCCTTAAGACTGGTTTCCATATAGCCTCTTCGATCTCACCAGTCTCGCTGATCGCATGAAATAGTGCCCTTGCACCTTGCGATCCAAGAGATTATATGGAAACAGTTCTTTCGCGATCGAAAAAGACTGAGACGATCGGGTTGATCACACGGATAGGAGACTGTTCTATCAAGGAGATTGATGGGATCGAGATTTTTTGGAACTGATCAAATTACCTTCATGACTGCGCAATTGGGACGGTTGGGGTGATCGAAGCTATGCAGTAGTTTACATATAATCGCTCCAATCGCACCATGCAATTGGCAAGACTGATGAGATTGAGGAGATTATATGGAAACCAGGCTTTAGCCTCAGCATCAAGTTAAATGTTCCTAAATGCCAATGTAATTTTACACTATTTACAACTGTGTTTTATTGTTGGAGGTGTGACCTCTCGCTCTTTCTCACTAGTATGTTTGAATATTTAAAACCAAAATGAGACTAAGGCTGTACAAATTGAATCTGTTATCACTGTAGTCAGCGGCAACTAACAATAGAAAACTGGTCTATTTTGAATGGCACTCAATGTTAGTCGGTCCCAGTTCTGGTACTGAAAAAATGTGTCTGCAATTTTTTTTTATTTTGAGAAACTTTCTTTTTAGAGCAATTTTTGTATGGTCTCTTGACTTTTGTTAAACCCTAATTTGAAAAAGTGCAGTAACTTTTCTCTGCAATCATATATGAGAAAATGCAGAAACGCTTTTTAGCACTTTTGGTCTGGAAACTGGAAGATCAATTAAATCATTAAATAACATAATCATTCGGACTTCCAAAAGGCAAATATGTCCCTCAATTTTTGAGAATGCAAAAAATCTAAAAATTCATTTTAATTCAATATTTTTAGCACAACTCGAAAGCCAGCTCTACAAGCTTTAACTATTTTTATATATGGGTTTAGGTATCTACAGTTTAAAACGGATGCACTGTATCGTTTTGGCACAAAACACCCCTTAAGGTATACAGTGAACTTAAGTATAATTTTCAATCAATATGAAAAACGATTTTAATTTACAATCATTACTTTACTCTATGCCTGATAATAATTTTAGCATCTATACTATAAATATACACAAATTACAAAAGGTGAGATATTTATAGTTAGGAATCGGTTCTACTACCTCTAATCTCGCCGATCCTCGAACTGTTGGTTACCAAATTTTGGGCTTTAAACATTTTTCACACGAAGAGTAAACTGGACAAGTCATGATCTCACAAGTCGAATAATTACTCAAGGCTTTAATGCTTTTAATATCTTCTCACTGTTAGCTGGCCAATGGTTTTAGTATGCTTATCACATTTTGGTAAGGACTGATTCATCTTTTAAAATACAGCATTCATATGGACAATGAAGTAACTTCCTGGTCTTACACTGTACGATCTTAATGCTTATTGTAATTATTTGAATCTCACGTCCTCTCGTCCTGTCACAGTTTACTGTTTCTGACCATAAATATTTAATTTCTGATCATTTGGTTGTTCTAATCTGCAGCATTCAAGGTGAGAAAATGATGATCTGAAAACCCATTTGGTTGTTATACTCAGGGTCATTCACACCAAGGAAGCTGTGATCTGAAAACCCATTTGGTTTTTTTAATCTGAAGCATTCAATGTGAGGAAATGATCTGAAAACCCATTTGATAGCTCTATTCAGGGTCACTCACACCAAGGAAGCTGTGATCTGAAAACCCAGTTGCTTGTTCTAATCTACAGCATTCAAGGAGAGGAAATGATCTGAAAACCCATTTGGTTGCTCTACTCTGGGTAATTCATGCCAACGAAGCTGTAATCTGAAAACCAATTTGGTTGCTCTACTCTGGGTAATTTATGCCAAGGAAGCTGTGATCTGAAAACACATTTGGTTGCTCTACTCTGGGTAATTCATGCCAAGGAAGCTGTGATCTGAAAAACCCATTTGGTTGCTCTACTCTGGGTAATTCATCTCGAGGAAGCTGTGATCTGAAAACCCATTTGGTTGCTCTAGTCAGGGTTAGTCGCACTGAGAAAGCAGTGATCTGAAAACTCATTTGGTTGTTCTAATCTGCTGAAAGCACTCAAGGTGAGGAAATGATGATCTGAAAACCCATTTGGTTGCTCTACTCAGGGTAATTCACGCTGAGAAAGCAGTGATCTGAAAACCCATTTCGTTGTTCTAATCTGCTGCAAGCATTCAAGGTGAGGAAATGATGATCTGAAAACCCATTTGGTTGCTCTAATCTGCTGTTTCATGGTGACCAGAAAACTTGTTTGGTTGTTCTACCAATGGTCAGTCAAAGTCAGGAAGCAATGATCTGAAAACTCTTTTGGTCACCCGACTCTGTCTACTCTGGACAACAATGCCCTTGGTGACCACTTCGGTCGCTATTCTCAACACCAACCAAGTGAAGAAGCAGTAATCAAGAGCCAAGGTGGTTGCTTCACTCATGGTCAATCAAAGTGATGTCATGATGATCTGAAAACCCCTCTGGTTGCTGTGGTGACCTAAAAACCATTTTGGTTGCTTCACTCAAGTTCTGGAAACACTGATCTGGAAACCTTCTATCTGCTTGACTACTCTAGATGCAGAAGAGACTTAAAATCCCAAAACTTGTTTTTGTCCCACTCAACATCATTCAATTTGTGGAAAATGTAATCCGAAAACCTGTTTTTGTTCTACTCAGGTCATTCAAGGTGTGGAAAATGTAATCCGAAAACCTGTTTTTGTTCTACTCAAGGTCATTCAAGGTGTGGAAAATGTAATCCAAAAACCTGTTTTTGTTCTACTCAACGTCACTCAAGGTGCCAACGTAGTAATCTGAAACCCGATTTTTGTTCTACTCAAGGTTATTCAAGGTGTGGAAGACGTAATTCAAAAACCTGTTTTTGTTCTACTCGTGGCTATTCAAGGTGTGGAAGAAGTAATCCGAAAACCTGTTTTCGTTCAACTCAAGGTTATTCAAGGTGTGGAAGAAGTAATCCGAAAACCTGTTTTTGTTTAACTCAAGGTCATTCAAGGTGCGGAAGAAGTTATCTAAACCTGTTTTTGTTCTACTCAACGTCATTCAAGGTGCAGAAGAAGTTATCTGAAAACCTGTTTTTGTTCTACTCAACGTCATTCAAGGTGCAGAAGAAGTTATCTGAAAACCTGATTTTGTTCTACTCAACGTCATTCAAGGTGCAGAAGAAGTAATCTGAAAGCCTGTTTTTGTTCTACTCGAGGTCATTCAAGGTGCAGAAGAAGTAATCTGAAAACCTGTTTTTGTTCTACTCATCGTCATTCAAGGTGTGGACATAGTAATCTGAAAGGCTGTTTTTGCTCTACTCAACGTCATTTAAGGTGTGGAAGAAGTTATCTGAAAACCTTTTTTTTGTTCCACTCAATGTCATTCAAGGTGTAGGCATAGTAATCTGAAAACCTGTTTTTGTTCTACTCAAGATGCGGAAGAAGTCATGTGAAAACCCGTTTTTGTTCTACTCAAGGTTATTCAAGGTGTGGACATAGTAATTTAAAAGCCTGTTTTTGCTCTTCTCAAGGTCATTCAAGGTGCAGAAGAAGTTATCTGAAAACCCATATTTGTTCCACTCAACGTCATTCAAGGTGTGGACATAGTAATCTGAAAGGCTGTTTTTTCTCTACTCAACGTCATTTAAGGTGTGGAAGAAGTTATCTGAAAACCTTTTTTTTGTTCTACTCAATGCCATTCAAGGTGTAGAAGAAGTTATCTGAAAACCTGCTTTTGTTTTACTCAGCGTCATTCAGGGCATGGAAGAAGTAATCTAAAAACTCCATTTTTGTTCTACTAAATGTCATTGAAGGTGTGGACGTAGTAATCTGAAAACCTGTATTTGATCTAGTCAAGGTCATTCAAGGTGTGGAAGAAGTAATCCGAACACTTGGTTTTGTTCTAATCAACATCATTCAAGGTGCGGACATAGTAATCTGACAAAAAAAAAATAAACTGATAACCCAATTGGTTGCTGTGATTGATCTAAAACCCTTATGATTCCTCTACTCAAGGCTAATCAAGGTGAAGTTTGACCTGAAACCCTACTGATTACTTTACTCAAGGAAGTAGTGTCTCATGCTCTGATAACTGACTTCTAGGGGGAGTCAGGTTGGTGTAGCAGTCATCACTCGCGCTTCCCACCTCTACGACCCGGGATCGACTGCCGGGCTCCGCACGTGGGCTGAGATTTGTCGATCTCAATCTGGCTCCGAGGGTTTTTCTCCGGGTACTCCGGTTTTCCTCTTTCAGCAAAATCGACTCCCAGCTGATTAGATCTGGCTGTGGTGCTGTGCTACGAGGTTATGTATGGATCGTGTTCTGGGGCCGTGCGCCTAGACGGCAGCACAGTTCCTTCGGTCCGACCTCGTTGAGCTGCGTCCTTTGTAATTCTGCCTCGGATGCAAGAAAGGGTGATTAGCAACCCGCTCCTTCTAAACAAAGTGCTTTGTATGTAGTGTACAATGCCTGGATACCCCTGTAGTTGTGTTGTTCAGCAGAAGGTTTATCGAGGTCAGATAGTATTGACTGTGACAGAAGCCTTTGTATTTCAACTGCACTGGTCAGTTAGCCAATTTATTTCATTCATGCACTGAGTGTTTTAGACTCTCGTTAACTGTGTAGATCTCTAATAGCAAACATTTAGCCTCATAATGTACACAGTAGTGGCATAATCGAGGAATTGCTTCGCCATTTTTCATAATGAAGTCATTTGATATCCTACCAAGGCAATCCTCTAATTGGAACAATCGAATGTGAGCTCAAACTATTGTGCAATGGCATTTGGAGTTGTTGTTCCTGATCAAATAATTCATGTCTGACCTATGGCCCCCCTGGTATATGGTTCTAACTGTACTTCTGAAGCACACAAGGCAAGGATGAACTATGGACCCCCTGATTATTTCCCTCTGACTGGTCACTGGTAAATGGACCCCCTGAGTTTGGACTCGTTTAATGGAAAGGTTGGTTCGTTAAGTGCTGGTGTTTAACCCTCTGACTAACGGCCTGTTAGCATGCAGTCAGTGGACCCCCTGGTTCTTTAACACCAGTCGGCATAACTGCTGGGAATGATATGTAGTGCAAGGCTTTATAGACTATGATATCTTCCCATAGGCTCTTAGGGCTTTACATGCTACGAGTTGCTGAAACAGCTAAGAAAAACATTCGATAAAAAAGGTCAGTTACTCATTATTAAGGTTGATGTAAAACATTTATCACATGTGGTTATTGAATCAAATGTCATTAGTTGAGAAGTTAAATGATTTTTTTAAATGATATTGAAAACTACAAAATAGGGGCTAGATTGGCTTTAAGGAATAACTTCGGGCATTCTCTGCTAGACTTGTGTTTGAAAAATGTTGAGCATACTTCGCCGGCATGAGCAACTTAAATCATAATTTGATTTAATTAAATTAATTTTAATTTAATTACTGTAAAATAACACATGGTTCCTCCACATTCACACTGAAGACATTTTAAAACTTTTTTAAAGATTTTTTAAGGTCCAAACTTTGAAAATTTAAGACCTATGTTCTTCCAATCCAGGTGATTAATTTTGCAGCTGAACTATAAAGCATTCAGTACAAGAAAAAGTGTCAAAGAAATTTAAAATTTTTTATCAGTGGAAAACAAATTTCATTAATTCAAAAGAAAATTAAAAATTATTTATTTTATTTATAACTGTATTATTTTATACAGGAGTGGTCTCTCGCTAACATGATTTTCTGATGCCCTGTTAACAAATTACAAGTATAATGCTTATGAACGAACAAGAAATTTTGCCATTTTTACGACCTTCAAGACTCTCAAATTTTCTAATTAAAATAAAACTTTCAATGACTTGCAGGTACCCTAAGAAGACTAAAAAAGAGAGGGGGCACTGGAACAAAATGTCAAATACCTAAAAATGACTTTAAAAAATAACTAAAAAGACACATGAAAAAAGCAATAGTTATTATGATGTGGTACTGTCCCAACTATACCTGGTAAGCTACAAATTATGCTATTTGATCCATTTTGGGGTAAACATAGCTGAGACTTTTTACTGCTATAATTTTATATCATTGTACTCTGACAAAATCAACCTTTATCATTCTGAATCTGTGTTATCAACTTACAAAAATCAGCAACTTATGAATTTTATACTATAAAAGTCAATTTATGAATCTACATGAATCAAGACAAACAACATGAATGGTCACTTTATAGGGTTTCATCAACTGGTTCAAAAGATAGAACAAACAACACTGGTCAATCATTACTACTCTTCAGGAAAAACAAAATGAATGGTCACTTTATAGGGTTTCACCAACTGGTTCAACAGTTAGAATAAATAACACAAATCATTTCTAATCTTAAAGACAAACAAAATGAATGGTCACTTTATAGGGTTTCATCAACTGGTTCAAAAGTTAAAATGAATGACACCAATCATTTCTACTCTTCAAGACAAACAAAATGAATGGTCACTTTATAGGGTTTCATCAACTGGCTCAAAAGTTAGAATGAATAACACCAATCATTTCTATTCTTCAAGATAAACAAAATGAATGGTCACCTAGGATTTCAACCAACAGTTCAAAAGTTAACATTTTCTAGGTTTATTTCAGGTGGGTTTAACAGGTTAGGGGATAAAACTAAAGAGATAGCATTTCAAAATTTGTACCTCTTGGCTCTCCACAGTTCCTTGCCCAATGTCCCATCTTGCCACAACGGTAACACTCATCACCCATCTAAATCCAAGTACACAGCAACAAAAGTTAACTTTGTTCCCCATAACTTTCAACTAAAGTAGACAAATAGACTGCTTAGTTCAACAACAGTTGTTAATTCACCTAATGTTTTAAACTGTTCTTTTTTCAGTGATGGTACCTTCAGACAGGCGTGGTTGGTGTAGCGGTAATATCTCTGCTTTCTAACCACAAGTTCCCAGTTCAAATCCTGGCTCAGCCGAGTGTTGAACATTTGTGTGACCTTTTCTGCCAAAGTTCACTCAGCTTTCCATCCTCCAGAGGTCAGTAAAATGAGTACCAGCTTCTGCTGGGGGTGAACCTGCGATGGATTACTGTCCCGTGGAGGGGGAGTAAATGACTCTCATCCCCTTTACAGAAACTGGAGATAAGCACTGGCTCCAATGTGCCACTTTGGCTCATAAAAGGATTTAGCTTTTTAGCTACTGTGTTTAAATAAAGTTGTGTCTGTCTGTCTGTTTTGTAGGCTGGGGAGGCAACAATAAAAATCATAGAAAAATTGCCATACTTACTGGTCGCACTGGCTGGTCATGTGACTTCCCTCGTACCCACTCGACAACAATTCTGGATCCCATAAGCTTTTTACCATCCTCACTTCTCATGGCATCCTGAAACAGGTATTAAACGATAATAAATGTTCTGACAGTTAATACGTGCTTGAAAACAAATGAAGGAATCCATTGCTTACCTCAGCATCTCGTGGGTCATCATACTCTACAAAACCATAAGCTGCAACAGAAAGGAATATTTTATCAATTTAACAGAACTTAACTCTTTCAGCCCCAGGCAGTTTATCAACACCTAACTTCTCCTTACATAACTCAGACAAAATAATATAACTGGTAATGAGAAATAAGGAATTGATCAAGTGGAATATGCTGAAGAACTAGTTGAAACCCCAAATTCTACCAAACTGCTTATATAGAAGATGGCGGTGTGTTTGGCTCAGTTGTAAGATCTCTGCCTTCAAACCAAAAGGTCCCAGATTCAAACCCCAGCTCAGCCAGGTGTTGAACATTTGTGTGACCTTTTTCGCTTAAGTTGACTCAGCTTTCCATCCTCCCAAGGTCGGTAAAATGAGTACCAGCTTCTGCTGGGGGTTAGTCTGTGATGGATTAGTGTCCTATCCAGGGGGAGTCAACAACTCTCACCCATTTAACACTACAGAAACCGGAGAAAAGCACCGACTCCAATGGGCCACTTAGGCTTCTAAATGGTTTTGCTTTAGCTTATAGAGAAACAGTGACGCTAAACTGGGAAAATTTACCAACACGTCATCTGTCATGTTTGGAGCTTAAAGGGTAATGCTGACAGCAAATGTACCATTAAAATCAATAACTGTATAATTATATGAGTAGGGATGTCCCTAACGGCCAGTCTGAGATTTTCACTTCAGTCCATCTGACGAAACATGTTGTCCCCAACTGAACTGAATTTTCAATCCAGTCTGAAACAATCAGATAGAAGGATTTGTATGGGGAATGATCTGAACTTGCCCCGGTTTCAGTTCATCCTGTTCTTATGTAATCACTCTCTCAAGTTTCAATAGCGCAGCACAGTTATTGCATTCATAATTCGGACAAACAAACCAGCTAAATAAAATCAAGTGGCAGCTGACGCAATATTTTTGGCTGATCATATTACTTAAAATTTAATAATAAATTTGCTCCTTAAAATTCTAAAATCGCTACTTTTTCTATAGACTTTTTCTCAAACATGTCTCTGTTTGTCCAAGTCTCGTGGGGGTAAAAGTTCTATTTTAGTAATGCCGCACTGCGCTATTTAAGTACTGCAAGATTATTAGCAATTATTGAATGAGGCTGAGTAGGATATGAAGAATTCTGCAGGTCGAGGAGGGTGTTATCCACCGAGGCCG
>JAOCPT020611759.1:0-10086 GCA_026546935.2 Palythoa grandiflora | reverse complement strand
ACCGTACAAAAATTGCTCTAAAACAAAAAGTTTTTCGAAAAACAAAAAACGCAGACACGTTTTTGTTCTTCATATATCAAAGATTGAAGCTACTGTGCAAATTTTAGGGGAAACGAACAAATTCCCTTTGAGTTGAAACTCTCGAAAGGCGATTTTGTTGCTCGTTTTTAGAGAACGTATATAAAAAAATCTAAAACTTCATTTTCATTCAAAATTTCTAGTATAGTTCGAAAGCCAGCTCTATAATTTGATATTGGGTTAAGGTATCTACGGTTTAAGACAAATGCACTGTATCGTTTTGACGCAAAACACCCCTGAAGGTATACGTTAACCTTAAGGACACAAGTTGAAGCGAGCAGATGCAAATTTTAAAATTATGGACATTATGGCAGTTATTTCAATGGAACTGTTAATTGAAGACCTTTGAATACATTCATAGGAAATACTCACTGGACACAATAGACTTTTTACTATAGTTTTCAGTGTTCTATTATCGATAAATAAATGTGACGTTTCTAAGGGAGGAGGTCTGAAGAGAAACATCCATATGACGTTTCTTGTGGTCAAAATATAAAAAACTGTTGATCTTAACTTACCCGATTATCAGCATCCAGTTCATCACAGATTTTGCCAAGTGCTGATGAAGCATTCTAAAAGGCAACAGAAAAATTACCACCACTGACCAAATTTCAGTTTAAGACCAACAAACCATATTTTTACGTTACAAGCGCTGTTTTGAAACCGTTAGGTATATTGTTGATTATATAATAACCCAAGTTATTCTCTTATTTTGATTGGTTCTCGCCTATGATCCATTTGAGGACAGACGCACGATTGACGTCACCATTACAAAGTTTTTAATTTTTTCATTATATAAAACAACTAGATTCCATGTTTTTGTGCATCTGTTCAGTAATAGATCACAGAGGACGTCAAACTGTGGTAAGAACATCAGTGACCCACTCGGCTATCGCCTCGTGCGCCACTTTTTTGTTCTTACCACAGTTTGTCATCTGTTGTACCTATTACTGAACAGACGCACGCCAACATGGAATCTATTTGTTAAATAGATATCCTACAGTCGATGGGGAAGGCTCTTAGCGTCATAGAGATAAGGCCAGTGTGATGTTAATGTTACCCCCAAATCCTAAATTTAACATTTTTGAAGCCAAAATGCCAAAAGTTGAATGTAATCTTAAGTTACAAAATGGCTTTACTTTTTTAAAAGTACTCTAACCCTGAATCATAACTCTACGCAAATAAAGTTCTCTTATATATATTAAGTAACTTGCTCAATGATTTTATTTGCTATATAGCTTTTTTGTTCTCTATTTCCCTAATTACATTTCCGTTTTTGAATGTGCACAGATTGCAAAGCTTTGAAACGCAAATGAGACAATGACCAGCATGGTAACATTCGATGCATTACCTGGAACATTAAAAGATCGCATACGATTGGTTATATCTACAATCTACAAAGCGAGTTTTTAGTTCTAACCTTGAGATAGGTTTCTGTCGGCTCCCCTTCTGCAAGGGCTTTGAACCAATGTCCTATTCCCTCTGGACAATGGAAACAAAATCTCAAAATTAAGACATGAAATGTTTAAATGGGCTTACATATCTTGTAATAGGAAATACAAGAGATGCTGTTACATTCCCTTTAGAAAATACCAAGCTAAATCCTTTTACGAGCCATATATAGTGGCTAATTAGAGTTAGCGCTTATCTCCGCTTCCTGTAGTGCTAAGTGGATGTTGGTTGTTTTCCATTTACAAAAAAGTTCTGGAAATTCTGGTTAAGATAGGAACGGAACACAACTTTTTGGTTCGTTCCACTGAAAAATTTGCGTAATAAACAGAATGTCTGAAAAGGCAGATCCATTTCCCAGTGGGAAATTCTAATGGAAATTTGTGTTCCATTTACAGTTTCTCGTACTTTTCACTAGTCCCAAGCCTTCAACGGTCATTTTTACAGCCAGCCAGAGAGGAGCCTGTGAACAAATGGGACTGAGGTAAATGGAACGCGTTATTCCTAATGAAAATTTCAGAATTTTTTTGTGAATGGTAAACGTGCATTGACTTCCCCTGGACAGAACACTAATCTGTTACAGGTTAGTTTCCAACAGAAGCTGGTACTCATTTTATTGACCTCGTAAACATGGAAAGCTGAGTCAACTCTGGCGGAAAAGAAGGTCACATAAATCTTTAATGCTGCCCTACATGTCCGACAGCAAAACGGGCACGAGTGAGTGAGTGAGTTACAAATGTTTAGCATTCGGCTGAGCTGGGATTTGAAATCGGTTTCAAGAAAGTGATCTTACCACTGCGCCAACCACGCCACCTTACAAAACAAAAATATAGTCGACTGTTCTCTTGATAAATGATGTCACCCTTTGATTCATATCCAGTTTTACAAAAATGGAACTATAGCAAAACATAGTGCGCATTATTTCATGGTTGTTGTCTTATCTTTTAACAACCAAAAAGGCATGAAACCATATAAAAAGAACAAACCATTAAGGTAATCAAACAATACTAGGATACCTCAAAGAGAACTGCTTACTAGTACATAAAGTATACATCCTTGAAATATTGTCCAAATTTCCAAGTTATTATCTTAACCAGAACTAATCCAAATTAATATACATATATACTTGAACTACTGCCAAAGTCAATTAAGCCAACAAAAATAGCTAGGATTCACCACAGGAACTTTTAACTTATCTCAACGCTACAAGCCATTATCTGATTATATAATCATAAAGATATATAAAACAATGACCTATCACCACTTTCTACATCTATTATTTTAAAAAACAGAGTGAGTGGCCATTTTATGGGTTTTGGACATCTGGTCAAAAACTAAAACATTCTTAGTTTATGAAACCAGTATAAGATGTACAGGGGCTAATACATATTATATTACAGTTCCAAAATACCTGCAGACTTTGTACTGAGCCTTTCACCCAGATGCTTGATTAGACCCTCCAAGTTTGCACTGAATCTCTCCAAGTATCTCTGTAACATACCATAAAGTTAACAAAACCCTCACTTCTTACAACAAAACTAAAACAATTAAGTTTAATACACGCTCAATTTTAGATGAGAAATGAGTCACATGTTACAGCCACATATAGGTACATGGAGGGAAGTGAACATAACCCCATTTTTACTGAAGCTAACTGTGTGGACCACATATATATATTTTGTCCCTGCGGTATTAGTTTGTACAGAATGGTTCTTCTATAGGCGAGCACAGCTTTATTAGTTGGTAATTTCCCTTTCCTAGCCCCACTCCTTCGCTTATAAACTAAAATGCTGGGCCATGAGCACTACTGAGGCCAAACAAAACATTAACTGTGTGTTTCCGGTTACATACTGTCCCTTATTTTTGGCCTTGTTGCTACAGTGATTTTGTCTTGCAGAAATACCCAAGTATCAAGCTTGGGTTGTTATTTGGAACTATCTTCCTTTTTAAAACATCTCTGACGGTGACATTAACTTAAAAAAATTTAGGCACTGTTTTTAGCTGGAATTGAAAAACTGAATAGCGAGTAGGAATGGAAACTTTTTCGAGCAGTTGCTTTTGTAATGCACAAAGGAATTTTTTCCATCCCATATTACCTTAAGTCTAAAAATGTGTAATACCACGGTTTGCTGCTATCAAAGGTATTTTTTGGAGCAAAATAAAATAATTTTGAAAAATATAAATTAATCCTACCTATCTACCTACCCAAAACTTTTGAAGCCTGTAACCGGAAGCGCAAAATTGTTTAATTTGGCCTGAGCTTTCAACTTTTCTGAACACAAATTTTACATGCCAACTCTAAAGCTGCCGTCAATTTTGAGAATATGGCTGCAATCGCGATCTGCAAGCAATTCTTGTTTCTGTATTATAAATAGAACAATCTACAATTGTGCCCTTCAACTCTAATAATATGCTATCTTGTAATAAACCTGCTTACTGTTGTTATATTTGAAGAAAATCTTAGTTCAACAGCAAAATTATTTGTCAACTAAATTAACTAAAATGTTTACCGTCCTCACTCTAGTTCCCTGTCACAATAATCTAATAGAATGTTTATGACTTTTTATCATGTTGAGGCGTGCCTTCTCCAACAACCATATTACCACCTCCATGCCAGCACTAAATGAGGAGAAATCGGTTAGATCCACACAACAACTTACAACTTTATTTACCTGACACTTAACAAGAGCAGCGTTCTCATCACACACTTTTCTATCCACCTTGTGTCTTTCTGATGCAGAAATTTTTCTTTGCCGTTTCTCCAGCTCATCACTAGCTTTACGAACATCCTGTGTTGATCAAACATGCAAAACCATGACAAATCATTTCATTACTTTTAAATTTGCTATAACTCTTTGTTTACAGTTTTTCCACCCACTGTAACTTGATATTTACATTCAGACTTTTGTGCAAGACCTTGGTAATCATGCAAATAGCTTCATCTTAAAACAATCTACTGGGTGATCATCATAGTTTTCAAAGTGGCCAGGAAGAGTAGTAAAAAATCATCATCGTCGCCATCACCCTCACCATCAACATCATCACCACCACCATCATAATCCATTTTTTGTCTGCACCACCGCATGTGGGTTAACTTGACATTGCTGAGTAAGTTTTCCCTCCATTTCTGTCTGTCAAGAACATCTTCAGCTGTGAGGCCACAGTGACTCAAGTCTTCTTACATCAGCTCTGACCACGTCTTGCTAGGCCTGACTCTCTTACAACTAGTAGTTTAACCATTTGTAAATTTATAATTTTTAACCTTAAAATGGTAACCCGGTTGATCCAACCGTCACTCCCCTTTATATGAAAGAACCATCTCAGACATCAATAACGAACTGAAGCTAGGTCTAACTCAGCTAAGCCAAATTTCTTACAGAGACCTTGGGGTTTTACGTTGCCACCAATCTTTACATGGGACATTTTCTTCTTTTAGGTTTTTGAACATTGCATCAAACCTAAATCAACTTTCTACTGGCTGGTGAAGTACCTATGTTGCAGCTGTAGTTTGTTGAAACGTAAATAAAATTGAGAGATGAGATTAGATGATGTCCACAGTTTGTCAACAAGGTTAACTAGTGTGTGCGAGCTTGGGCCAAGCGTGAGGCCCCAGGTTTGATCCCTGGCCTTGCCGAGGGTTGAAAATTTGTGTGGCCTCCTTTTGCCACACCGTCGGTGGACAGGGACGTTAAGCCATTGGTCTAATCTATTAATCTCTCAACTCTCAATCGGAGGACTTTTAAAAAAGAACCCACACACTTGTTGAGAAGAGTAAAGTTATGGCCAGGTGCTGTGGTCTGTCCTTGGTCGCAGGAGGCATTTATCCTTAATATTGCAAACTGTGTAATGCAGTCCTGTCCTAAAACTCCCCAACATTATTGTAAAGCCCTAGTAATTTGGCAGCTGGCTTGTAATATGGGTTAGAAGTTGACCAACCGACATTTACTTACCTCATTGGATCCTGTTAAAAACATTTTCAGCAATGCATGATGCCTTAGGATCTGGGGAAAGAGAAATGAGTCATGATGCTTCATCATACAAAGTTATTACTTAAGCTATACGAAATGTCTTATTTATTTATTTACTTATTTATTTATTTACAAACATTCTGGGACCTAGTCTGGTTCCATGGAGAAAAGATAATAGGACTTGAGGTCCCATAGGTTTGATGATGAACACTATTTTTATTTTATAATATACACTTGAAAACTTTTGCTCTGATTGGTCAAAAGCCGTGCTTTAGCAGTGTGTAGAGTGATAATTACCATGGCAACTACAGTATTACTCTTCTCAAGGAAAGAAATTGTATCCAAGGAGCACAAATTCCCTACATACACATACACAGTTGCACTTTAACTGGAAAAAAGGAAACAAAAAACAAAGAAAAATTTAATAAACTCCATTTTGATTTATAATATTTTTGATGTTGTTGTACTTTAAAATCGCTATGAAATTTGTATTTAGACTATGTTCACATGTACGACTCGCACTGAAAATCAAATCAAGAACCTGATTATGCCTCGTTATCTTTCAACACTTTTCTCATGTTCTTGTCACTTCCCGCCTGCTTTATTGCTGTATGAGCGTGGTTTAGACTATTATATATCCAAAGATGTTTCATATGATTTATAAAAGAACATGTATATAATTATAATTTGCATTTGTTATTTGATTTTTTATTCGTATTACTGGAAGAGCTGAAAGTTAGAAACAGCAACACAGACCATTGTGCTTGTTTTTGGACATGAGTCAAGAACAGACCTTATAAAACTGACAATTGAGAGACTACTGGTGCCATCTGACAGCCATTATCAGTGTTTGACAAAGTTCAAAGAAATTTAAATACTTTATAGATATCTTTCCAAAGTTTAAAAACGCTAACCTTATGAGCAAGAATCCTCGACAGAAATCTTTGCAGCTCTCTCGTTTTCCCTGGAAAAGAAAATAATACTTAGAACATGAGTACAGAAAGTGCCTTGATTGAAAATTCATGTTAGTACTGTACTACAATCAAAACTTAGGACAAAAAACCTTTGTTATCTAGATAACTATTAACTTCCAACTGTATTAAGTCGTTTTTTTCTTTAAACATTATTGGTACTTCTAGGAGTAATTTATAGCTATTATTTTCTGCATACAGTAGGCTACATGTTTTAACTAAACATAAAAACATATCTTTAACATGGTCATATTAACAGGGAGGGTGAATAGGTTCATGGATTGGGGGATTTGGCCCTAAAATGCACACAGATCATGAATTTCAATGAAAATTTCAATGGATTTACACATCCTATAAATACAGTGGATCACAGATTAAACAAGAATTCATGTATTGATTATGAATTTTGGGTGATTGCAAAAATGGATTTTAGATTAATTTCATATTTTTGGATTTCTACCTCCTGTGTCCCTTTTTTATTTCCCCAAAAACCTCAAGGATCCGTATCAAACACAAAGTAATTGCAGATCAACGAAGTTGGCCATAAAATCGCACAGATTGGCAGATTTAGCCTAACCCTATTGGCTTCCCCCCATTAATGCAAAAAGTGTGCATTTTAAAATTTTATGCACAATAATTTTTAAAAGTGCATTCTACAAGAAATTATTGTGTCCTAGGACACATTACATAGCAGACATAAATTTTGATTTTGCTTTCAAAGTGAACTTGATTGCTTTGGATTTTTTTCTGTCTTTGAAATTGTAAAGTCATTCCTATCCCTTGAAGTTTCTTAGTTTTAAATGTGACAGATGTAAAGCTACTCTATAGAAATACTGTCAATAAATCGTTATTATTATTATTACCTGGCATGTCACTTACTTGGGTTGTGATAGCAACAAAATATATAGTTATATAGCAGGGATGTCAATAAGATTTCAAGCAGCCCTTCATTAAAGGTGTCACCCGTAGTATTTCTTCACATGGCCAGTGATTTTGTTCTTGTAATGAAAATCTTCACCTGTAACACTGAGTCAGCTCAGCCGTAACAGGTGTTACAGGTTACATCCCTTATTGACATCCCTGTATAGTGTAATTTCTTTATAATACCGTTCAGGGAGGCATGTGATAATAGTCTTGGTGTGACTCTCTCAGGGCAGGTTTCCTCAAGAGCTTTCCGCAGCCACTCAAAGTCCCTTTCACTTCTATGCACCTCATAAAGTGTGTGTTCATAATCAGACATGTTGGTCTAGGAATGAACAATTGTTTCAGTTATCGATCATTATTGACAGTAATTTCATCTCAAAACTTTAACAAATCCATAAAAACTTGATAACCTTAGCATTACAAACCAGCAACTTGCCCTTTTAAGCATAAATTTTCTGACATTAGAAATATTGTAACTATATTTATTTAGAAATATGCATCTTTATTATTTTAAGGGCAAATGGCAAGAGAATTGTTTTCAGTTGAAACACAGTCACAATCATGCCACCACTATAATCACACCAATAATAATAATAATAATAATAATAATAATAATAAAATGTGTTTTTTAACTGTTAGTTTCAAACTTTTTCTGTCTGTAAAATGCTACAAAAATAGATATTTCATTTTAATAACTATTATGTTCATGAACAGTTTTAATGCATTTACTGGAAATGTCATAAAATGTTTTGAATTATAAATCAAAAATTTTCCTAAACTATTTTCATAGCATAAAGCTATTGCCACATTCTAGCAAATTGTAATTCATGAGATAGGCAACATTTGTAAAGTACATTTATTACAAAAATAAAAATCAAATAAGCATTGGATATTATAAAAACATAATCACTGTAACTTCTGATCCACATGGAAGGATTGAGACTTAACTGTCAGCATACCTTTGTGACAACTGTGAATGTAGCATTTTTTTCATCTGCCTCAGAACATGTCACAGTTACCCTGAACATATCAGGTGATGGTGTTGGTGGCCTGGTGAACACAACCCGATTAGTCTCCTCTAGAATCAGTTGTGAGTCAACAGATAAAGTTAAAGACAGCAGTAAGTAATAGTTATAGAGAGACTGCCATCACTGTTGAAATGAAACCTACATTTACAATACAATATAATATAATATAATATAGCATAGATATAGGTTCCAATGCTAACATAAATAGCCATCAAATCAAATTTGGCATTTCATTATACTGAAAAATTTCTCAGTCTTAATACCATAGGTTACTGCTAGAAAATTTTCACATAAACAATAATCTTAAATCATGTACAAATACAAGTAGACAAACAGCTACATGCGGACGCTGCAAATCTGAGCCCCTGCTTGGACAGTACTGTCGTTCTATTATAATTTTGTTTTTCAGTAACAAAACTGCTACCATTAGCTCTTTAAAAATTACCAAGTATAAAAATGATGCACTTGAACAATCCTCCCCTTTAAGAATTTTGGTAGTTTTCATGCAAGCAGTGTTGCAGAATTCTGTCTATCATACCCATAAACTCTACTTACTGTCCCCAATATGTCTCATTTTGTTAAGTTATGCAAGAAGAAATGAGATGCTACAAATTTACTGGGGCTGAAATGTTTTAAAACTTACGTTTTGGGTGGTTTTGACTTGGCTTGTGAAGAGCAAACCTTGGAGTGGCTTGAAAGATCGCTGACCCTGTCGCATATTATATAATTAAACTGTGTCCTTCCCTTTCACTGAATACAACAATTATGACATATTTGCATTTTCAAGCAACCTAATATTGTGTCCTTGTTATGTTCAGGGGCTCAGGTTTTCGTTTTTCCTGCCAGAACGAGTTGTTTTTTCACAAGCAAAGGACTTTTGTGTTTAGATAGAGAACTTTTACTTTGTTTTATGGAAGATTTAAGGACAGATTCAATGGAACACAGTACAAACGGTCGTCAATTACATAAAATTATTTCAATGCCGGAAAGAGATAACTTTTATTATTTCTACTCTTTTAAAATATCCAGATTTTTGCTGATAGTTTGTTTTCTGGTGGTTGCTTGCTCAGAGCAGTGTTTTGACAGAGTTTTTTCAGTTTTCTTTACACATGTGAGTAGTTTAGTTATATTTTCCTTCCACATTTATTATATTTGCAGTTTTTACATGCTTTAGAGTGGATTGAAGGGAATTAAAGCTCAGTAAAACTCCTCCCTCATGAATTATAGTTCAAGTTGTGAACTACAAGTGATTAGCAAAGCGACCAAACAGTACAGTCCCTGCTAAAGGATTCTGCTTGCACAAGTTTTAAAACACTTTGGATTTAAAATACTGTAACAAAAGACAAAAAGGTATTGGTTATTAGTTTTGGGATGTTAACATAAAGCTTTATTAGTGAATTGTTTCTTGCTACATATTTCTTAAAATTCCCATTGCAAAACATACTTAAGTTTGTAACCAGTGCATTATAATAATTTGGCATTCTCACCAATCTGTTTAACAAATAGATTCCATGTTTGTGTGCATCTCTTCCGAAATAGATGATGTCAAACTGTGGTAAAAACAAACAAGTGACACACGAGGCAATAGCCAAGTGTGTCACTGATGTTCTTACCACAGTTTGACATCCTCTATGATCTATTTCTGAACAGACGCACAAAAACATGGAA
>JAOCPT020611690.1:0-7500 GCA_026546935.2 Palythoa grandiflora | reverse complement strand
AGAAAGAGTTTTTACAGACAATTTTTGTCGATAGTAGCAGTTTGGAAGAGTTTGGCTTTTCAACTTCCACAGCCTATTCCACTTAATTCCTTACTTCTCATTACCAGCTGTATTATTTTGAGTTATATAAGGAGAAGTTAGATATTGATGAATTTCCTGGATGGGGTTTAAGGTTTAAAAATATTTCAATTGTAGCTAACCGACAGCAAGGAGACAGAAGTGGACTCGGACAGTGTGAACATGAACATTGTGCACCCTACCACACCTGCACAGTACTTCCACTTGTTGAGACAACAGGTTTGTGTGTGACCATAGCCTCAAATTACCATATTAACTCGAGTAACTACCATCCCCAAATAAGCATGGCCCCTGAACAAATGCGGCACCTCTGTGTTCGATGCGGCACCTATTTAAAAAGGGCAGACCCGACTGAAACTTACGAAGGCAAAGTTTGGTATTTGAATTATGAAGGTGGTCTTTTGCGGCTTTAGTAACGGGACAAATAAATTTGCACCATAAATGTTCCATGAGAAAAAATCTGTCACCTCAAGTTCACTTTAAAAACTTGTTTTTGAATAAGTGCCCCTCCCAAATAAACACCTCCCCTAATTAAGCGCCGCATCAAAAGTCAGCTTATTCGAGTAAATACGATAATAATATTAATGACATGAGTCCTAATTAAATGTAGGGATGATATATAGACATACGTCCCTCAAAATTCCTCGATGGCAACCGTGTATTGTAAAAATAACGAAAACGGCGTAAAAGAAGTTGCTGTTTTGTTTTTTTAAAATAATCAGAATGTTTCGAGGGGCGTTCTCGAAACGTTCTGATTAAAGTTTTTGCAAAAAATCATCGACAACTTTAACCTTTTGCCGTAATTTATACCTATCTTTATTTTACTGATCCGGACTTTTTGTGACCATATCTAACTTTTAGCCAATGAATGACATACTATGCACATGCTGAAGAAGATTAGAACCTGTTTCTCAAAATCCCGATTAACTTAATCCTGGATTAAGACAAAATTCAAAGAGTAGTGTCTTTTTTATAAGTAGATCTTTGTGATGCTTACAAAATACTGCCCAAACAAACATGTCAACCCCAAAGTTCTTGCCCAAACCAAGCTAATAAGGTAGGAAACGGGAACATGGATTAAAAACTTAACCTTTGGTATCACTAATCGGGTTTTGAGGAACCGAACCTCTTCTCGTTTTTGAGTTTAAAAAATCGTTTTTGAGTTTAAAAAAAAGTCAAATGAATACGTTACCCGGCAATAGAAGAATTGAAAACACAAATGATTAAAGTGAAAAACAGAAAATCCTCAGTTAGAAAGACTTTTGAAAGTGAAGACAAATATCGTTTATTTTATTGAAATAGCTTGTTTGGTTCCCGTTTGGTTAACGTTTTGTTAAATATACAAATTAGGAAAACTGTGACGTCTGTCTGTAAGGCGGGACATCAATTTTTAAAACTACAAACCTTTTGAGCTTTTGTGCGTTATGTGTGATCCAGCCGGGAAGTAGACCTCTTTCGTTCCTGGCGATTATTTTAATATTCTTTTTGTCTATTCAAATTAGTCTCACCAGCCTCGTTGTGTTGAAAGGTCAAAGGAATAAGGCGAGTGAGGCTAATTTTGAACCCTTTGAACGAAAGCAAAAGATTATCAAAATGGCCTCCAGTTATGAAAGAAGTCATTTAGAGATCTTAAGCAGTGAGGACGACGACGCTAACGACGACGTGAGAGAACAATAGTAAATACAATAACTGCACGTTGGAATGCATGGAGCTGAGCACCTGCACGTCGTTGTCGGTAGAAACAGAACGTGAAAAAAACTTTTTTAGAGTTCTTGGGTCGACGAGGAGGTGAAAACAAAAATGTTTCCAGTATTTCTTTGCCTTCAAGGAGGAACACTTGATCGTTTTGTATTCACAAAGGTTGACGCGGAGAAAATAAAGCTTAAATAATTCGTAGAAAGAAATAAAGAGTAAGTTAGATCTATATTTTTGTGAACCGTCATCGTTGGCGTTGTCGTCCTCAAAGCTTAAGGTCTCTACAAGGATGGCAACGCCGACGATGACATCTCAAAAAAAATTTGGTTGGTCCTTCTGGTTTCTCTCTGAAAGTAAACAGAAACAGCTACCGACTATATAAGCATCCCACAAGCACTACGCCTAGACTTTACTTTACTTTATGTTTTCCTTGCAAACGCAGCCTATTTGTTAAGTTGCCATGGTGACGAGGCCCAATAAGGCCAAAACAGCTGTCCCGGGTCGGTGGTAAGCTCTGACTCTTTTTACGCAAAAAAAAGAAACAGCTGTCCACGGCTGCAAGAACGCAGTGATATAAGGAATAAACTTCTTCGTGGCTGCAAGTTACCACTGGTACGCACGTGCTGAACTTGCGAGATATTATGATTGTAATTCATTTTACTTTTGAACATCCTTGTAGTTCTGTTTCCGGCGATAATTACGTACAGGTGCTCGGCTCGACGCATTCCAATGAACAGTTATTGTATTTACTATTGTTCTTTGCCGTCATTAGGGCGCCACGTTCTCATTACCAGAGGTCCCTAATAATTGACGTGATTAATCATAAATGTTTTTATTCTCGTACCCATTTG
Source organism: Palythoa grandiflora (assembly GCA_026546935.2). Lineage (NCBI taxonomy): Eukaryota > Metazoa > Cnidaria > Anthozoa > Zoantharia > Sphenopidae > Palythoa > Palythoa grandiflora. The sequence goes on along the minus strand of JAOCPT020611690.1, from coordinate 4,876 downwards.
ATACCAAGACTTTATAACAGAATACGACCCTCACTTTGTCTTTCATATCATCTGCAGATGGTAAGAAATTTCAGGAAACCTCTTGTTGTAATAGCTCCGAAGCTTCTTCTAAGGCTTCCGGTAAGATATGATTGTTCGCTTGTCAATAATTTGTTTAAGGGTAACCAGTTTGACAGGAATATATTGTATATGTATATCAATATCAACGTCAATGTCAATAGACTTTATTCACAATGACGTCACAATAACGATGGCCAAAAGTCTGTGTGGTCTCGTCATATAGGGCAAAAAGTGGACGGAAATTGTACAGGTAAATTTCGGTCAAAAGACTGCCCCACCACAACACTCAGTTTATACTTTGCATGTGACAGAGAAAAAAAAACTACCATAAATTACTTATTATCCGGAAAGTTTGTTTTAAATTATAAGTTACATTTTACCCAAGGCACGTAAAAAGTTCTCAGTTTCATCTTGTTGAAATTAAACATTATCATTCCATAATTCTTTTAGTGCTTTCGTAGCCAATCACGTTTCAGTATTTGTGATAGTACACCAATTGGGTGATCAGTAACTGTGTTTATACAAGCGAGTTTCTTTTTAAATTTTTCGCCTCTTTAGCATACGCACTCTTCTTTGTAATTGATACAAAATCAAAGCTTCAGAATAATGAAATGGTTCTGCAATAAAAACTTTCTCTGAAAATATGAGTTTGATATACTGAGTATTTTTCCCTTGATGTGGTTTTAAGATTCGGAAATTTTACAAAGAATGTATGGGTTCATTATCGTTCTTGTTTCCAGCTGTTTTGCGTTTTTTGACCAGCGTTTTCCTCTTTGAACCTACACATATAGTACCAAACGTTCGGTCACTCATTTCATTTGATAAGTATTCTCAAATTTTATAGTCAGTTGTTGTTCACCTTTGTTCTTTCTCAGACTTAAGTTGTATGCTAACGAAGCAGAATGTAAACCATGATGTCAGCAGACACACGCCTATTGTGTGTGTATGTGTATGATAATAGATGTCAGCAAGTCAGCCGAGGGAATGATCCCGGAGCTGACCAGGTGCCAGAGTAAAGAGCCGATGCATGTGTGTGTTTTGAGCACAAGAAGATAAATAGACCATTTGGCAGTTCCTGAAAGGTACCCAAGCCTCTACATCAAATAGAGGCGAAGGTTGAACTGGTACAGTTAGAGAAGTGGAAATATATAAGAAAGAAACATGTATATTATTTCCACTTCTCTAACTGTGCGATGTCATCCTTCGTCTTGGTTTCATGTAGAAGCTTGGTTACCATACACGAGCTGTGATTTTTAAAATTCATTGGTCTATTCTCGATTGCAAGGTTATGTGATGTAACAGTAGGAAAGACTTATAAGCCAATCGCAGTATGAGTTTTTAGGAGCGTAACACATGGTAACAATCGAAAACACCTTGCGTTTGGGTGATAGTTGATGTAGCTACGATCTCGGCATCATTTCAAACCTACTGAAAAGTTTGTTTTTGTTCGCTAAGCTCCTCATGGAAAGCAGGAAACCCAGTGTACACTTTTCTAAAACGTCTTGTTTATTTTGTATTACTTTTTCGTTCGCTAAGCTCCTCATGGAAAGCAGGCAACCCAGTGTACACTTTTCTAAAACGTCTTGTTTATTTTGTATTACTTTTTCGTCGGAAGCAACATTTTCTGTCCGTATTACCAAGAGTCCGTTATAGGGAAGTGTTCACAAGGCGAGAGTTGGCATTTTTTTTGTTTATTAGCACTTAGCGAGAGCTACAACTAGTATGTACATATATTTATTATATGGCAGGCTCGCTGATCGGGCAAGATGAAGCGAATTCTGTGTTGTGATTGGTTACACGAGCGATCAAGATAGGCCCATATTACCCGCTCGGGATTGCCCGTTTTGTTCCCGCAAGAAAAAAAAATGCGTCGATCGAGCGGAATTACACATTGAGTTTTGGGCAATGGAGTCGCAAAAAGGGGAAGAGATCGGTCAAAGCAAAGAAAACATAGACTTGTTTCGTAAATTTATTCGTCAACAAAAACTGACAAATACCAAAATTAAACGAAAAGTAATATGAAGACATGGAGCGTTTTTGTCTTACGGAAAACAGTACTAAAGTGAAATTCTTTGACCATTTAATAAAATTCTTTATTGAATGAGCTCAGTTGATGATTCGATATTGGCGTCTTTTTTTTTTTTTGCATTTTCATGAAGCAAAAAAAGAACATGTCCAATATCCAGCCATCTTGATCTGACGCTTCTTCAATAACGCATATATATTTGTGTAAACACCCCGATGTGAACCAAGCGTGTTGAATGTATTGTAAATGTTGGTGTGTACATGTACTATGTTCATGATATTTTATGACTGTGTGTTACACTGTGTATGTGCTTGTGTGGACTGAGCGTGTTGAATAGCAATGCCATCACTTACCCTGTGGAGTAAATATAAATATACTTCGATTTTTAGGCAGCGGTCTCCTCACTTAATGACTTGGCACCAGGAACTCACTTCAAACCCGTCCTTGGAGATGACAAAGTGGAGGCGTCTAATGTTCGCAGAGTGGTGTTCTGCTCGGGGAAATATTACTACCAACTGGATAAACAGCGCCAGACGACAAACTGCACGGATACCGCCATTATCAGACTGGAAGTGAGTCATACAAGTAAAATCTAACTCGTTACTATCTATCGTAATTGTGATTGTAAAACAAATTTATTGCTTTCATTCAATGTTGAGCACTGAGATGTTGGTAAAGCGATTCGAGTCACGCAACTCCGGTCACGTAATTTGAAGAGTTAAATTTAGTTCAATACTTCACTGTTTCCACCTACTATTGCAAAAGAAGGAAAGATAAGTGAATATCAATGCAAATCCATGACATTTTCGTCACAATTCATGGCAAGTGTTGGCTTTTGCGGAAGCTTGTAATTTGGTGGCCATACTGGTGTACCACCAAGGTGTACCAACATGGCGGCACCTTATAAGAACCGCACACACTCATTCGCTTATATTTCGGTTAGAAAATACTCTATCTGGCTAAACCTTGGCAAAGTTACAATTTTTTGAGTGCTCTTTCAGAAAAATGTAGTTTGAATTTAGCTAAATTTATTAAAAAGAAGTCGTCCCTTAAGTGCAAACCATCTAATTACAATAATAATAACACTCCACTCTCGATTAAAACAATAGCAATGAACGAGTGGGAGTCTGGTACTGCAACCTTATTACGTCACATTTCAAGATGGCAACGTGCGTGAAATTCAAACAATTGAAATGATCAAAGCAAAACGCTTGGCTTGAGCTATATACCGAGAATTATCAAACGTGAGCTGCTGATATGGACACAAGTTGAAGAAAAGACTTATTTAACATTAATATTGTTGGACAGCGGAGGATCCGTTTAAGATAATATTGTACACTGCGTGATGCAGTTCTGCCCTAAAAGTTTCCCTAAATTACAGTAAAATACCAGTAAATTCAGCCACTGGCTACCATTGGGATTAGAACTTGACCGACCGATATTTTCATTAATATTATCACCATCACTATCACTATCATTATCATCATCGTAATCATCATCGTAATCATCATCAACAACAACAACAAAAAGAACAGCCTCGTCATCATAATCATGAACTACTGAAATTCTCTAAAAGGCCGTTTTTACTGCAGAAAAATAGGGTTTGAACCACACAAAAAAGTGGTACGGATCTCGTAATTTTAGCCGTTTACACAGATGTTTCACCACGGGTGCGAAAAAATTGAGCGAACATAAGAAACAAATCGGTACGGAGTATTTAACGTGCACCAGCCAATCACAAACCCTAAACAACAGACACGTAGATTAAATGGTTACGTTAGATCTGTCTCGCCAGTGTCGGAAAGTGTGGTCTGTTTGAACTATAACATGATTGACAGCAGACAAAACCCAAGTTTGGGCAACGAAAATCCCCAACGAACGCGTGGCAATGAAAACGCTGACAAACAGACCCTAATTTCGGTTTTCTATGTGGTTTGTAATCTAAAATAGTCTGACATGAAAATCGCCGACTCAAAAAATGTCAATTTATAAAAGATTTTGTTGGTTGTATAAGATTTTCAATGTAGTAACTAACTTGGTCCTGCAACTTTGTAACTCGACAGGCGTTGACTCCTTTCCCGGCTGAACAAATTAAACAGGAGCTTCGTAAATTTCCAAAAGCAACAGGTTAGTTATGGCTAAAAGCACTGTGGACTACAAACCAAACTAGTGTTTCCAGTTTTGTGCTCTAAGATTTGACCCGTTTGAATTTATGATTACCGCTGGGTACAATGATTACATATTCAGTTTTCTCAGTATCAACCTCGTTCTGATGCGTAACATTTGAAAGTATTTGGGTAGTCCAGGCCCGTACAAAGGGTTTTTGTTTGGGGTTGTGAGCAAGCGGTGAAAGCATGAGCATTAATTCTAGTGGGTCCTGGGGCAAGATTCTTAGAAAACTTTAAATTTCAGGTTGTATGAAATACATTCCTTTCGTTTTAATCTGCGTAGGCAAAAATATAAAAAAATTTAAAATTTGTAAGAAATTTAGTCGTTTTACTCAAATCTCAGAAAATTGGTGCTTTTACAAGCAGTTGTTGTGCGGTCAGAAAATCTAAAAAAATCGTAAAATTTCAATAATGGAATTTTAGGACTTGTTTTTTCTTGAAGTTTTGAAAAAAAAATAGAAGACTAAAAACAGGTTGAACAAATAGGAACAGAACGCTGTGAATGAATATAAAACATTAGTATCACCGAACTAGGGGACTAATGTAAATCCTGCATTTTGATTGGCTACGCTACTAGGGGACTATTAGCAATAGTCCTCGAGTAGCGAAAGTTTTGAAAACC
>JAOCPT020611640.1:0-10090 GCA_026546935.2 Palythoa grandiflora | reverse complement strand
AAAGATTTTTAATTAATTATGTAAACAACACAATTATCTTGATTTTCTATCTTAAAACACTGAATTTTAAATGTATAATTACTCTTGAAAATGACGCTGGACGGTGTCAAAACGTCGAGAAATTAAAATGGAATCAAACTTACTTGCGTTAGTTTTTGTGTTACAAATTACAAACAAAAGCCACTTATAAAAAAATAAGCTTATAGCCAAAATAAAAAAGGGGGAAAAACTACCCAAATGGGTTGACACGAATGAGACCTAATGTAATGTTTAGAGGCTGCCTACTGTGATCAGAGCATTTCTCACGTGCGCTAGGCTGTCAACTGTCTGCATAATGTAAATTATAATGTAGGTTAGCTTCATCAGTTTTGCCTCTTCTTCTAAACAACTTTAACAGTACTTCAATAGTAATTTGTTGTTTGAAAACTCCTTTTGGTTGGAAATGTCTAAGACCACCTTACCCTAAGATCTAGACAATCTTTCCTACGACCATTAAATAGATAATTAATTTTTTGCTGACTCAAGGGTGCAAATGTAGAATAACGAATTCTGATTGGATGTTATTTTTGACTACTGCTAAGCACTCGAACAAGTTTATAACTAGGTGGCACATTCACTTTAAGTTATCTAATAGCGTTATGGGGACAGAAAAGTTTTATGGAAACAACAGCATTCATCTCTGACAGTTTACATGTGTTTTCAGGTAAAGTTGTGCGAGCTGATATCATGACAGAAGATAGTGGTCGTTCAAAGGGGTGTGGAATTGTGGTCTTTGACAGAGCAGAGGACGCCAATCATGCAATCAGTATCCTTGTGATAGAATTATCCGTTTCAACCCTCACCAAATCAGAAACCTTGATCTACAATCTTTCTGTTTTAGTTAAACTCACAGTATAGCACATGCGTGCCAGTGTTAAATTGTAGCCTCTATTTCCAAATCTCAATCTATTTTGTGTACTGTTCTTTTACGTGATCAAACTGTGAGACTTCTTAGTTTACCAAGGCACAATCAGCTTTTGCCCTCGATAAAAAGAAACTGTAAAAAATTATAATCAAATTTGCTAAACCTAGACCTGAAATAGTTGTGGTGTGATCATGTCTATAACAGTACAGTGTACAGTTAACAATTCGTTTTAGATTTTTCAACCCCCATACCCCCATTTATTAAGACCTCCTCCCTCCCCGCTTATTAAGTTTTCAAATACTTTCTGACCCCCCCTTCCTTTATTCCGACCCCCCGTTTATTTTGCACCGAAGAGTAAGTACTCTGGCAGCTTCCATGGCTGCTAATACTCACCCTCACTTTATCTGAGGCCAGATGAAGGGATAATGCCCGCTACCCATTTGGCCATAGCTCCCAGTGTAGTGGCTACAAGTTAACAATGGCACACATGTACTTGTGAGTTTATTTTTCAAAGCCACATCCCACAAGCATTATGCTTTCACTTTACTATATTAGGTATTGTTCAGTGACAACTAGTTTATTCCTCAATAACTTGAGAATAGTAAATGGGTAGTGAAAAGTTGTTTTACGAGTGAGTGTGTAATTGAATTTCTAACAACAAGTTGTATCTGACTGCAAGCTAGCTAAATCCTTTTTGTGAGCCTAAGTGGCCCATTGGAGCCTGTGCTTATCTCTGGTTTCTGTAGTGTTAAGCGGATGACAGTCATTGACTCCCCCTGGATGGGACACTAATCCATCGCATGTTAGCCCCCAGCAGAAGCTGGTACTCACTTTACCGACCTCGGGAGGATGAGCTGAGTCAACTTTGGCGGAAAAGGTCACACAAATGTTTAACACTCGACTGAGCTGGGATTTGAACCCAGGACCTTGTGGTTAGAAGGCAGAGATCTTACCAATGCGCCTACCATGCCGCCGTATCAGACTGGATGTACAAGTATTGATCTTGAAATCAAGAAATGCCAACTTAGTTGGGAGATGTACTTCGAATGTCACCAGATTGGATACCCAAGGTCACTTAGATGGACACCTGCAGGAAAGAGTAGAGGAAGACCCAAGATCATTTGCAGATCCACAGTAGAAGCAAAGTTAAGAGAGATAAAAAGAAAAGGGAACGGAAATTATTTGGTGATTTCAGTCCTCAAGACTGTAATTTTAGGAATTCCATCAGAACTCTTGATATAAATCCAGGCATTCTGGTGGCCAAAAAATTCCTAAAAATCCCTAATTATTTTTGCGTGCCCTAAAAAGCCCTACTTTTATGGCAATTTTTTGAGTTTTTCCTAAAAAATCCCTATTTTTGTCCCCTTTTGTGATCATGATTTAGAGTGGCATGTGTCATTGAAATTTCGTGATATCAAATCTGCATGAGGGATTATCTGTGCCCAGGCTAGTTCTAAAGATGATCCTTCTATTTGCATCACTCTAAAGATGAGCCTTCTACTTGTATCACTCTTCAGATGTGACGTCGATGGCTTCAGATCTCTCATAGTTTCAATCCATATCAGTCATTTTACGACGAGAATTGCACAATGTTTTTCTAGTCCCTGTAATTGTTATTTTCATTGACTGGTTCTCATTAGAGTTTGTTTTTTATCTAAATATCAGTGAGAGAAATGTAAGCAGTATTGTTTTTTTTCTACATATAAGCCCTAAAAAGCCCTATTTTCTTGCTACGTATCCCTAAAATCCCTATTTTCCCTTATTCTCTCCCCAAGTTTTGTTTCAAGTTGACCAGAATGCCGGTAAATCTCTCAACGAGTTGTAGTTTTTGTTTAAATATAGAGAGAAACTGTGGTGCCAACAAACTATGTTTCCTTAACACACTGTAGATATGTTTAATGGTATGACAGTTGATGGTCGTGAGCTGGATGTCAGGCTGGATAAATTTGCGTGATAGTGTTGGCGTTTTGTTGGAGTCGAGGAATTCTTAGAAGTTGTGATTTCCATGGATGGCCATGAGATGCATGTTAATTGTATTTGGACGAACTTCTCTTTTGATTCGGCATTAGTGACAGCTTTTCAAGTGGCTCTCGATTGCTTGTTGTTTTATTCATGCGTTTTTTCTTTCATTGGACAACTCTTAAGGGTAATTTGAAGCTCTGGGTACAAAGTAGTTGTATGTACCGCACATGGAGAAACTTTTTAGAAAACACTTGGTCAGTTATTGCTAGTTTAAAAAATTCTTCAGGTCGTTGGCTGTTGTTACTGATACTAAATGTGGAAATTATACCAGTATCTATCCAAGCCGTGTTGGTGCCAAGGTTGCTTTGGGGTTAAAGGGTTGGCAGTAACTATGAAAGGGAAATCCTAAGGAATCTTTGTTGTGCATGTTTGTACAATTCATTTCTGATAGTTGTGTCATACCTTGGGAAGAGTTGGGTTTTCGTTAACGGGGTTGGTCAGTAAAATTGCTCAGGTGCATCAAGAGCAATGTTGGGTTAACGTCAGTGGTAAAGGATTTTAAAATGTCTCAAGTTTCCTTGCTTTAGAAATATGTGGATTATGGGGCGTTGAATATCAATGACTTGACGAAATTTCTTTTATTGTCTAAGTTAATTGTTGAGTTTTAGGTTATCGCCAAAACTGTTTTGCTAAATTTCAATCTGAATGCGTAAAAAGTTTGCTGTGAAGGTAAAAATTGCAAGAAAATTTCAATGTGACATCATTTTAAGAAAGTTCTTTTTCATCTTTGGATATCATGGAAAACTGAATCTTATATAAACGGTCACCCATTAATCAATAATCCGTAATTAGTTATCATGAAAGTTAAAAGGTGCATGGAATGAGCTACGGCTGTTTTGTAGCTCCGCGCATTGAGAAATATTTCTTCCCAAGAAATGTGTTGCTTTGTTGGGGTTACTTTGGTGAGCTTGATACAATACAGCATGAAGTGTTAAAAATAGGGTTATGGCAGCTGCAGCGTTTGAAAGCAGGGCTAATTTTTAACATCACTGGCACAATGGCTTATAATTTGTGTTTATCATGAAATCATGTCTTACTGTGGCATGTGGTTATACTTCAAGCGTTCAGCATTCCATATAGAAATGTATATTTTTTACTTGAGTTGAGATGTATGGGACACCATCAGTAGGAGCTTGTGCCAGTTCTGTAACCCATGTTAACTGTAGGAGATTTTCGGTTATTATTGTCAGTGAATATGCCAGTCGTTGATTGGTGGATTGGGACAAAGGCTTCTTTATTCTATTGAAGGTGTTTAGTTTGAAAAACACTACGTTGGCAGATACCCGTGTGTTAAATTATTAATTTTCAGGGACTTTATGTGTAGCGATTGTGAGTTCTGAAAAAACAACAATTGGAAATTGTTTTTTTGGTATCGAAAGTTTTGCTTGTATGGGTCCTAAGGGAGGATTTGAAAAGGTTGAAAATTGTCATAGTTAAGTAGAAAGTAGAACTTCTGTGCCTTCCACTTTGAGAGAATAATTTAAAAAAAATGGACCATTGACAAAATTGTCATAGGTTTGGTGGTGAAATTTTTAAGTGATTTATGTTTCAAGTGTTGAAATACTTTTCACTTTTATTGTATCGATGGGTCATAAAATCAGGTAAGTCCCGTCTGAAACATGTCAAATTGGTTACAAGGTTGAATTTGATTAGCTTGTTTTCGTTAATAATCGTTTTCCCTCATCTCGACAATATTATCTAGGAATTTTGGAAACGCCATTTTTTAACAATCTTGAAATGGTTAAAATAAGGTAAACTTCTTAAGGGGTTATTTTACTTGAAAGAAGGAAAGCTGTTTGATGCTTTGTAAGGTAAATGCTGAACTAACCTAGGTTAGCTAAAAGCACTTGCGGAATATTTTTTGTCAAACGCGAGTTAATGAAGAAAGCAAACCTTTTCGTTTTTGCTGAGGCAGCTTGTTCTCCAGAGCTTGCAGAAAGGTGACCGAAATCGTCTTGTTGCTTTTACGATGCAGAACATTTTTAATATTTGTGTACATTAATTCCTGTGGGGAAGTTCGTCGATATTTAATTTGTGTTGCTACTGCCATGTGGAGGTGAGCAGCCCAGATCAGTTGGAGGACAAAGCTTGTTTTTATTCTTGGGTTTGATATCATGAATAGGTAAAATATGGTGGATATTGCTATGGATGTTGTAGTGTCCACAGTTTTTCTGCCTCAAATGCCCCTCAATCCCTCCATTGCATGATTTAAGTTGAAAAACTACATAAAGCACAACTCCTATTTTGATTCTGTGGTTTATGTGAGGATTAGAGCCTTCATTTTAGGTAGCAGTTATATTTTAATCGTCGCTGTATTAGAACTGATGTTCAGAAAAACCTTTTTTCATCCTGTAACGAAAAAGGAAGATTGTATTTATGTTCGTTTTTTTCCTGGAATTAGCAAGAAAGACTTTGTTTGATATCGTTTCTATCCTGGAATGGACAAGGAAAATTTTGTTTGGAAATATTTCTCCTGGAATGAACGAGGAAGATTGTGTTTGAGATGTTACCTCCTGAAATGAACGAGGAAGATTGTGTTTGAGAACAAGGAAGATTTTGTTTGAGATGTTTCCTTCCTGGAATGAATGAGGAAGATTGTGATTGAGATCGTTTCTTTCCTGGAATGATCAAGGAAGATTTTGTGTGGGATCGTTTCATTTCTGGAATGATTAAGGAAGATTGTATTTAAGATCGTTTCTTCCCTGGAATGAACGAGGAAGATTGTGATTGAGATCGTATCTTTCCTGGAATGAGCAAGGAAGATCGTGATTGAGATCGTATCTTTCCTGGAATGATTAAGGAAGATTGTATTTAAGATTGTTTCTTTCCTGGAATGAGCAAGGAAGATTGATTTTAAGATCGTTTCTTTCCTGGAATGAGCAAGGAAGATCGTGATTGAGATCGTATCTTTCCTGGAATGAGCAAGGAAGATTTTGTTTGGAATCGTTTGTTGCCAGGAATGATCAAGAAAGATTTTGTGTGGGATCGTTTCATTTCTGGAATGATTAAGGAAGATTGTATTTAAAATCGTTTCTTTCCTGGAATGAGCGAGGAAGATTATTTTTAAGATCGTTTCTTTCCTGGAATGATTAAGGAAGATTGTATTTAAGATCGTTTCTTTCCTGGAATGAACGAGGAAGACAGTTTGGCATCGTTTTTCTCCTCTTGGGACGAAAATGAAAGATTGTGTTTGTCGCCCTTTCTTTCCTAGAATGAAAAAGATAGATTGTGTTTGTGATTTTGGTTAAAATCGTGGAATGAACAAGGAACAATCTGTTGATCGAGAATGAACTTGAGCCATTCAATTTTGTCATGTTTGAGCTAATTGGTATAGTTTTGGTGACGTGAAAGATGTAGTTGACGTCATGTTTCAACAAAACAAGGGGACCGATGGGATACATGCAAAATCAGCTGAATTTTACTAGGTAAATAATTGCGTTGTACGTATAATTTTAATTAATGATCCGGGAAAGAACTAGGGAGACAACAGGCCTGTGTCGATTTGGTTTAGACGATTTCCCAACAGTGGATGCCTTATAAACTCGGCGATATTGTGGTACAGTGGACACTGGTGCTTGAGAGCATTAAAAAACGAAGCGTTTTTTTTCGGATTTTTTTTGCGAAAATAAATATTAGACCAGTCAAATTCGTCAAATTAACTGAATATTTGAATTAAATTTCACTTGTTTTTAATTGAAATTGCGACCGGGCTTTCAATTCTTACACGGATCATTACTTAGAACTTGTGGCACAAACATTTTGTACTTGGTACGCCAGCAGTGGTTGGCGCAGTGGTAATATATCTGTCTTCTAAACACAAGGTCCCGGGTTCAAATCCCGGCTCAGCCGATTGTTGAACAAATGTGTGACCTTTTCTACCAAAGTTGACTCAGCTTTCCATCCTCCCGAGGTCGGTAAATTGAGTACCAGCTTCTGCTTGGAGCTAACCTGTGATGGATTAATGTCCCGTATAGGGAGAGTCAATGACTTTCATCCACTTAACATTAAAGAAACCGGGCACAAGCACCGGCTCCAATGGGCCACTTAGGCTCATAAAAGGATTTAGCTTATGCCAGCAGTAGTACCTGCGTCTTTACGTGTTTGAAGCTCGAGTTTGAGACCCGTATACAGGGAAACGTTCATTTGGCATACAAGAGTACACACCCCGCCAATAGGATTGATTGAACGTTTTTAAATTGTTTGGAGTGCTAAGCTGTAGTCCGAGAGAGAACCTGAGGGAGAATACCAAATACGTCTTTAGCTAGCATTGTGTTGTATTATTTTCAGTGACAACAGGTGAAAACCATAACAGTCACAAAAGCAGCGAAAGTTGAACTGCCGCAAAAAACGACAGATTTGTAATTACTTTAAACCGTGTGATATTTTGCCAACCGAGATCAAAACGCAGACGATTTTTATACAGCCTGAAATTTAAAGTTTTGCAGCGAATATGTCCCATCACCCCCTAGAATGCTTGTGTTTTCAGTGTAACTTGCACCCCCTGATAAAGAAATCCTGCCTACGGGCCACAAATATTCACCTTTTTCGGAACATCGTACTCTTGGGTGCCAAATAAACGTTCCCCCACCACCTGTCCCCCGCGTAATAAGGGTGCATTTCTTTGACAAAATCCAAAATCGGATGGTTGCATGAGATTATACGGATCCTTTTTTTCCAAAGAAACAAAAAATCCAAAAAGAGATTAGTCGCGGATTCTTTTGTTTGAAAGAAACGAAAAATCCAAACAGGAATCTTTTCCAGCTAGACAGCAGACAGGTCCAGCTAGACAGCAGACAGGTCCAGCTAGACAGCAGACAGGTCCAGCTAGACAGCAGACAGGTCCAGACAGCAGACAGGTCCAGCTAGACAGCAGACAGGTCCAGCTAGACAGCAGACAGGTCTAGACAGTATTTTCGCCCGAAGACTGCCTACCACAAGGACTACTTTCGAATCCTTTCCCAAAGAAACACCAAAGTCGTGAATCCTAAGAATCCGGATTCAGATTAATCCATTGAATCCCAGTTGCGAGCGGATTCATTGGATTCATAATCCCTTTTTGGATTTTTCCAAAGAAACAAAAAATCCCTTTTTGCACCTCTGTTTTCAAACACTTTCACTTTGGAAAGCGTTTCCGAAAACCTCTGTTTTCTGCGTCTACACTAAGATGCTACACCTCCGTTTTCAAAAACCTTCGTTTTCGCTCGTTCACACTTAAAACGCTGCACGTCCGTTTTCAAAAACCTTCACTTTGGAGAGCGTTTTAAAAAACCTTCGTTTTCGCTCGTTCACACTTAAAACGCTGCACCTCCGTTTTCAAAAATTTTCACTTTGGAGAGCGTTTTCGAAAACCTCCGTTTTCGGTGACATACACCTTCGTTTTCGATCGTATTAGTGTGGACGGAAGGCAAAAACGAATAAAAAAGTGTGCGTTTTCAAACGAAAACGCATTAGTGTGGACAGGCCAGTGGGCTTTAACGGGATTCGATTTGTAACCTCAGTGATACGGGTACAGTGCACTACCAACTGAACTATGGAGCCACCTCTGTTAGAAACAGGTCAACTGTAGTGGCTCCATCTGTATACCATTTAAAGTTTAATAATATCGGTACAAAATCCGCCAGAATAATTGTTATAAACAAGGTTTACTATTTAACCGCAGGTACAAGAAGCCAGCATCGCATATGGTGAGTTAGGGAGACCGTAAGTATACCGAATGCATTACGACTCAGGATCCAGATTTCTTCGCAAATGCATTCATTTATTGTTACGGAAATACGGCTAGGAAGAATTCTAGCTAGTGGACCCCTGAACGTGAGGCAACGTTTCGTGCTCAAATTGAGCTCCAAGTATTAGTGACCATTTTTCCGTAATATAAACATTTGACCTTTTGTCATATTTCTACTGTGAACAGGACAGCTCTTTACAGTCAGTACTGTTAGGTACCTAATAATATACATGAAAAAATTTCTCGATTCTACGACGATTACTACGGCTACTACGATTACTACTACGACGATTACGACTACTACGACAATTGCGACTATTACGACGATTACGACTACTACGACTACTATGACGATTACGACCACTACGACGATTACGACTACAAATATAATTACGATAACGACTATTACTACGATTACTAATACGTTTACTACTACTACGATTACGATTATTCATCACATGAAATGCATACATCACAAACTGGAACTTGCTCTGTAATTTTATGTATAGTGTTAAAAAGGAATCACACGACTTGAAAAAAATTTTTCATGTATATTATTAATTGGAAATCATATGATTTTTTCGTGCAATTTAGGAAAAAATTTGAACTCGTGGGTTTTCAAAAGACTCAAATAGTACTCGCCCTATCGGGCTCGTGCGATTTTGAACTTTTTGAAAAGCCACTCGTTCAAATTTTTTCCAAATTGCACTCGAACTCATATGATTTCCTATACTAATACAGTGGAACCCTGCCTTACGACCACCTCGTTAATACGACCACCTCGTTATTGGGACCACTTTTTTGGCCCGGCAAAATGTCCATACAGTTTCTTATAAAAACACCCTCAATGCGACCACACCGTTAATACGAGCAACGACCAGTTTTTTAATTCCTAACCACCATATTTCTTTATTTTTAACCTCGTTTATACGACCACCAATAAACGCAGACAGGTGGAAATAGAAAAATCGTCTTCATAAATGAAACTGGAGCCGCTCCACATGATCTTAGTTTTGTAAATACGTTCGGAAGTTCGTTCCCGTTTGTTTGGTTTCGGTAGCTCTTGTCAAATAGTTCTGTTTCAGTTAAGGTATATTTTATTATTTAAATGCAATGTAAATGCTTGAAAACAGTTGTTTGAAGGTGAAACATTGATACACTTGAAATACTTATCACTTTAGACACGTCACCTATGAAAGCCCGTTAATACGGCCACTTTATTTTGGCCCGTTGGTAGTCTTATTAACGGGGTTCCACTGTAGGAAAATCTTTGAAAACCTAATAAGTGTGGAAGGGGTCGGGAAATTTTTGAAAACCTGATAAGTGGGGGAGGGGTAGAGAAATTTTTGAAAACCTAATAAGTGGGGGAGGGGCTGGAAAAGTTTTGAAGACCTACTGAGTGGGGTAGGGGTCGAAAAATTTTTGAAAACCTAATAAGT
>JAOCPT020611582.1:0-10090 GCA_026546935.2 Palythoa grandiflora | reverse complement strand
ATCAACCAATTTTCACATCAAATTTAATGGAAACATTTTAGTTATATTATAGTACCTTAACTTTTTATCATCAATACATGCTTGGAAAGATTCTTGATCAGATCAACGTTATGGAAACCGACGGCAAAGATAAAGATCGTGAGGAAAGAGCTGACATCGAGGATGTCGATGATACTGCTGCCGTTGCCTCACAAGTGCTTGGAGAGATTCTTGATCAGATCAACGTTATGGAAACGGACGGCAAAGATAAAGAAGGCAAGGCAAGATATGACAACAATGAGTACAACGAGGAAGCCGATGACACTGCTGCCATTGCCTCACAAGTGCTTGGAGAGGTTCTTGATCAGATCAACGTTATGGAAATGGACGGCAAAGATAAAGACGGCAAGGCAAGAGATGACAACAATGAGTACATCGAGGATGTCGATGATACTGCTGCCGTTACCTCACACGTGCTTGGAGGGATTCCTGATCCGATCGCGGTTATGGAGACCGACGGCAAAGATAAAGATCACGAGGAAAAAGCCGACAACGCTCAGGCAGCAGATGTTTCGGAAGTCGTCCCTGAAGAGGATGAACTTGAATACGAGTATAGTTTTGACACCGAGGAAGCAGATGGCTATGTAAAGTGAGTCAATACATTTATAGAGATTGTTTCGTTTGAGTGTCGAAAAATAAGTTAAGCCTTTTCTTGGAATTGTTTGCTACGATCTGAGGTTGCCTTACTTTACCTACCTGAAGTGACGAGTGCAGTGCAGGAGCACTCGTCCCGGGTCTCGGTATCTTTGTTTCGGGGCTATTCAGAACCTGTTTACCAGTATATACAGGGTCAGACAGTTGAGGGTCTGATCACTACCCTACTTTTTGCGAAAAGTGTGTGGGTGCTTTTTTAAAAGTCCCTCGATAAAAGGGTGGAGAGACTGGACCTACAGTTTAACGTCTTTATCCGAGAAGACGTGAAGGTCTAACCGTTTGCAGATGCTAGAGCAAAGGCAGCACGTCTTGTATTTGGTTTTCCTCTTTTGACACTTAAACGAAATCTAATCTTTTGTCAGAGTTATATATAGGATAGCAAATACTGAAAAATAACTAGCTTTGTATTTGAGAAGATGAAATTAACAATGAAATTATTAAAAACACTTCAACTTTTAGTGACAAAAAAACCCTGACGATGACTTTTTAGTCAAAAACGTTTGGTATTTTAAATTATTTTTTAACTGAAATTTTTAAAGCCTTAAAAATTTTATAATTTTTATCGTTTATAGCGAAATTATGTCAAATATTTCTTTGATTTGTTTTTTTAGTTTTAACCATGAGCTTGAAGAAGCTGGAGAATCGTCTACCTCTGTGGTGTTAGTACCGCTGACCATCAGCCAGGACAGTTTGGGTGATCTGGTACAGCAGCAGATGTGTGCAATGTACGGGTACGTGTGGCCAGAATGCGTTCAAACGAGGTACTACCAGGAAACAATGAGGGTTGATGGAAGAAATGCTTGTGCCTTCTTGTCTCTCCTGATGTCAAAATACATCCTACAAACAGAAGAGGTTTGTTTCAATACTTCTTACGAAGTGGTTTAGAGCAATTTTCTCTTATTTGTATATATTTTCCATAAAAATGTCGTACTTTTATTACATTTCAGTTGCATGCCTTAAAGCTTTTAAATCTATATTCTAGAAAGTTCTGAAAGTACAGCCAGACAAAGCACTGTATCATTTTTTTTTTCTTATTTTTAAAGTTACGGTTGGTTGTTTAAAAAAGAAACAACATTTTAAATAAACGCCCCCCTCGAATATACGCCGCACCCAAATCATGAAAAATTTAATTAAACGCCGCGGCGTTTATTCGAGGAAATACGGTATGCAATTTTTCGTAACGTTATTGTTGTTGTTGTTGTTGTTGTTGTTGTTGTTGTTACAGATCGTGTTGGACGCGATTCCCACTGAGGCTGAGCGAGTTATCACCGAGACACCCGCAGTGTTCAACCCTCTTCGGGATATGAGCGAGTTTTATGACGTCTACACAGCCTTACAGATTTTGACCGAATTGAACTTGATTCCACCCAGTTCCCTTCAGGAACTCTTAGAGAATAATCCTTTCCGTTCCGAGTTGGAGGAAGACTTGAAGTGCGTCCTTACAAACATTTGGGAGAGCCAGATGAAAATTTCGTGTGCCTTCGTTTGTGAACCTCTTGTGTTCACCATATTCTGGTAAGAAGCCATTTAAAAAATTCACATTAACAGGAAAATAACCTAGTATCGAGATAACGATTTACCTTTTATTATTTCTTGATCTAAACCTATTGTTGTTAAGAGCCACAAAAATTGTTACTTTATAATCACTCCGCGCGCACACACACACACATACATGGAAATGGGTACCTGTCCCTAACCAAATATTGTCTTGTTTTACCTTTTTTGGAAGGCACTACACCAATAACAGTAATAATAATAACAATAACAATAATAATAATAATAATAGTAATAACATAATAAGAATAACAATAAGACAAAGAAGAAGAAGAGAAAAAGGAATATTTACAAGAAGAAGAAGAAGAGAAAAAGGAATAGTTAGAAGAAGAAGAAGAAAAAAGAAAAAGAAGAAGAAGAACAAAAGAAGAAGAAGAAGAAGAATACAAAATTTAAATAGGGCTTTACAAACGAATAAACCATAGTATCCCCTATGTTATAGGTTAGGAACTCTGATAACACGTGCTTCAGACATCTATTAAAATGAATTTTAAAACGTCTTTTACAAGACCAGCTTCCTTCTGTTATAAAAAACTGACATTATTCCCATTTTCACCTATAATTTGTTTAGAACTACGTAAATAGTAACCTTGCTTTTGCTTATTTTTTTTAACTAAGATCTCTTTAACCGACTCCTGTTTTGTTTTTTGGCATCAGAAATATAATAAGGTCAGCAAACCATAATTTGTAAAGAGATAAGTCCCCAAACAGGTTTAAATACCGACCTACCCTTTATCTCCACAGTTGCGATGCAGAACAACAGCGATGGCTTGGGATCGTGGAAACACACCCGGTGTCTGAGGAGCTGGGTGGAGATGGAGGCGGCCTTGTGTTGGGGGTTGGTAGCTCGTTTGACAAGCTTGAGGGACCGGTTACTCAGTTGGTCGATTGGGTGATGACGCGGTTGGAGTTGTGCAGAATTCCACCGAATGCGAAAACATCGCTCATCTCCCTCTTTTTAGATTGAAATATATAAGTTATTACAAGGTATGGTTTGAGAAACAAAACATCAGTCGATGACATTATGATAGCCGTTAAGAAATTCACTGGAAATGCTACAAGAACCGACTATATGGCGAACAGCTGTTTTTTTAGTTTTGATATCTCTAGAATGCATAGAACAGAATTCCCAAAAAAAAAATTTTGATTCTGGCACAGTTTCGACACAAAATCGAGCTTTAAAGTTCCCGCACTGACCACGCCCAACGAAAATGAAAGGGAGTTGCTAAGTCTGGGTCCAGAACAGGCCGCGACGTCACTTCAGTAATGGTCTTCTCTTCCCGCCAGTTTATTTCAGTATATCATTGTATTTCCATACAAGCCCGATCAGTTTTTGGCGTAATCAAGTGATCAGATTTGAATGGAAATACAATGAAACAATAGAATGAAGAGTCGACAATTCCTGAAGTGACATCACGGCCTGTTCTGGACCCAGACTTAGCAACTCCCGGTCATCTTCGTTTTTGGCCGCTGCGGGAACTTTAAAGCTCGATTTCAGTTGTAACAAAGAAGTTGCGGAACCGAAAACAAATTTTGGGAAGACTTGTTTATTCAATATGAAGTTAGCAATAACAGAAAAACCCTGTAGGCAGTATAGACACTTTAAATTAGGTTTGAAAAACAAGTGCTCCCTTTCAGTCCCGTTTGCTACCTCGTGTAGTGGAAATAACACACGAATTAAACACTAATTGGGGGTAGGGAAGGGGAGGACGGGGGGGGGAGTCATGCAGTTGGTGTAGTGGCTATCATTCGCGCCTTCCATCTCTAATGATTCACCCCGAAATCTACATGAGCCTTCCTTCACATAAGTCTTTAAATCAAGTCTAGCCTCGTTTTTTGAGTGTTTTAACCACTAGTTTTTTTTTCTTGAACTGCTTGCTTTGCTTGCATTTGACTTTTACATTGGTTTGGTTATTAGTGAGATGATTTTTTTCTCTTTTCTTCAACAGCCGTTGGGTCAAACGCTATACCTGAGTGAATTCTCTACACAACAACATTGAGAAATTGACCCAGCTGCTACTGCCAGCCTCTCATTACTGTATCTGTCCAGCATTGAAAGCCGTGACGATGCAGGACTTTATTTTAATGACATATTTTACGTCCAGCGGGAGACCGCACACAGTGCTGAAGAAGCGTATATGTTGGACGGTCGAGTTTACTGGTCTTTCTCAGTCCGTCGGAGAACAGTAAATGTTCTGGATCGAGGGCTTCAGACAGTTCCAGCACGGCAGCGACATAACAGCAAGCAAAACGAAGAAAACTTTTCCCGTTTGACCGGAATGTCTTACTTGACGACCACACTGTAGTTTAGGATTCTATTATGAGATGAGGGACTAAGACGAGAACTATTAAACGAGCTCAAATCTCCGTGTCCCATCCAAAGAACCTGCTACAGAGCTCTACCAACTTGTAAACCGGAAAACTATCTCGGCTTGACGAAGAGGCAAACGCCAAACAACCCCGTCCAAACGGGAGATCTCGTCCAAGCCGCAGATCTTTTCCGGCATGAAAAAGAGATGAACAGGAGCAAAGCAACCCATTCCCCGAGTCCTGTCTTCAAGATTTTAGGTCACAAAAGTTACAAAGTTGCACTGAAGTGTTTTACTACGGCAGGCAACTAAACTGGTAAGACCCAGCCGGATAAGGTCTTCACTCTTACTTTTAAAAATGTGCAAAGAATTCAAAGTACTCTTCACGGAATATTTTTGAAAATATTGATCAAAACCACTAAATTCCCCGTCACCCTTTGCTGTTTATTACTCAAGCCAGTAGGCCACCAGTTAAGGATTCGGCTCCGTGTCTTTTTTTTGTGTGTCGAGATTTTGCAAACGCATGCGTAGTTTGGGCTATTAATCACGCATGACCAAGTTGCACCACATATCATACACGAGATTAGCCGCTCCAACGGTTAAAAGCAAATTTGAGAAACGGCGACAATTGGTGACAATTTTCTCGAAACTTTTCTAGATATAACTGTTCAGCTGTATCAATTCAAGTCATTAGCCAGCGAAAGCATTGAAAAATCTAATGAAAACAGTAAGAGAATTGGCAAAGTAAAGTAAAGGCAAATTAAATTGGCAAAGTAACTAAGATCTCTTTAACCGACTCCTCTTTTGTTTTTTGGCATCAGAAATATAATAAGGTCAGCAAACCATAATTTGTAAAGAGATAAGTCCCCAAACAGGTTTAAATACCGACCTACCCTTTATCTCCACAGTTGCGATGCAGAACAACAGCGATGGCTTGGGATCGTGGAAACACACCCGGTGTCTGAGGAGCTGGGTGGAGATGGAGGCGGCCTTGTGTTGGGGGTTGGTAGCTCGTTTGACAAGCTTGAGGGACCGGTTACTCAGTTGGTCGATTGGGTGATGACGCGGTTGGAGTTGTGCAGAATTCCACCGAATGCGAAAACATCGCTCATCTCCCTCTTTTTAGATTGAAATATATAAGTTATTACAAGGTATGGTTTGAGAAACAAAACATCAGTCGATGACATTATGATAGCCGTTAAGAAATTCACTGGAAATGCTACAAGAACCGACTATATGGCGAACAGCTGTTTTTTTAGTTTTGATATCTCTAGAATGCATAGAACAGAATTCCCAAAAAAAAAATTTTGATTCTGGCACAGTTTCGACACAAAATCGAGCTTTAAAGTTCCCGCACTGACCACGCCCAACGAAAATGAAAGGGAGTTGCTAAGTCTGGGTCCAGAACAGGCCGCGACGTCACTTCAGTAATGGTCTTCTCTTCCCGCCAGTTTATTTCAGTATATCATTGTATTTCCATACAAGCCCGATCAGTTTTTGGCGTAATCAAGTGATCAGATTTGAATGGAAATACAATGAAACAATAGAATGAAGAGTCGACAATTCCTGAAGTGACATCACGGCCTGTTCTGGACCCAGACTTAGCAACTCCCGGTCATCTTCGTTTTTGGCCGCTGCGGGAACTTTAAAGCTCGATTTCAGTTGTAACAAAGAAGTTGCGGAACCGAAAACAAATTTTGGGAAGACTTGTTTATTCAATATGAAGTTAGCAATAACAGAAAAACCCTGTAGGCAGTATAGACACTTTAAATTAGGTTTGAAAAACAAGTGCTCCCTTTCAGTCCCGTTTGCTACCTCGTGTAGTGGAAATAACACACGAATTAAACACTAATTGGGGGTAGGGAAGGGGAGGACGGGGGGGGGAGTCATGCAGTTGGTGTAGTGGCTATCATTCGCGCCTTCCATCTCTAATGATTCACCCCGAAATCTACATGAGCCTTCCTTCACATAAGTCTTTAAATCAAGTCTAGCCTCGTTTTTTTGAGTGTTTTAACAACTAGTTTTTTTTTCTTGAACTGCTTGCTTTGCTTGCATTTGACTTTTACATTGGTTTGGTTATTAGTTAGAAGATTGTTTTCTCTTTTCTTCAACAGCCGTTGGGCCAAACGCTACCTGAGTGAATTCTCTACACAACAACATTGAGAAATTGGTCCAACTGCTACTGCCAGCCTCTCATTACTGAATCTGTCCAGCATTGAAAGCCGTGACGATACAGGACTTTATTTTAATACCCCATTTTACGTCCAGCGGGAGACCGCACACAGTGCTGAAGAAGCGGTGTATATGTTGGACGGTCGAGTTTACTAATCTTTCTCAGTCCGTCGGAGAACAGATCTCGTCCAAGCCGCAGATTTTTTCCGGCATGAAAAAGAGATGAACAGGAGCAAAGCAACCCATTCCCCGAGTCCTGTCTTCAAGATTCCAGGTCACAAAAGTTACAAAGTTGCACTGAAGTGTTTTACTACGGCAGGCAACTGAAATGGTAAGACCCAGCCGGATAAGGTCTTTACTCTTACTTTTAAAAATGTGCAAAGAATTCAAAGTACTCTTCACGGAATATTTTTGAAAATGTTGATTAAAACCACTAAATTTCCTATCCCCTTTTCCTGTTTATTACTCGAGCCGGTAGGCCACCAGTTAAGGATTAGGCTCCGTGTCTTTTTTTTTGTGTGTCGAGGTTTTGCAAATGCATGCGTAGTTTGGGCTATTGATCTCACGTGACCAGGTTGCACCACAAACCATGCACGAGATTAGCTGCTCCAACGGATGAAACCAAATTCAATTGGTGACAATTTTTCCGAAATTAATCTTGGTATAACTGTTCAGCCGTATCAGTTCAAGTCATTAGCCAGCGAGAGCAGTGAAGAATCTGATGAAAACAGTGATGAAATTGGCAAAGAAAACAATGAGGATTATTAATAGGTCTACCGAAGACTGTCGGTTTTGAAATTGATCTACATTGTAAACTTAAAGTAACCTTATTTATCTGAGATTTAAAGCCTGTCATGAATGTAAATATAGGCAGTGAAAATCTTTTTCTTTATTAATTTGTTACAATACATTTGTTGCTTATTTACTAGTTACCAGTCTTCATCATCCTGTTTTGAATTTGTTGTAACTCACTCCAATGGTAATTTCTGAAGATGTATGTTGTAACATACGAAACATTGAGTTGAATCATATTTGAAAATTTGCAACATGTGTTGTGCTATAATGTTCGTAACCGCGGTTTGTATTATGTTCTTAATTAATGTTGCTTTTGGAAGGAATTAAAGCATTTCTGAGGCGCAGCGAGAATAATTTCCTTGAGACAGTCCTTGTATTTTTTCCCTCTCCATTTATTATCTCTCGCTGCGCCTCAGAAAGCGCTTTAATTCCCCCAAAAAGCAATATAGATGTGACAAACATTGATGACTGCAAAGGAAAAGACTGTTGAATGAACGATTTTATTACATTTCTGAACTTTGTAACAATTTTCAAAATTCAAATTTCCCATATATTTCTGACCGTTATCATAAATACGTCACTATCTCTTTCGACCTTTTTTCGACAGGTTGGCGATTTAGCAATTAGCACAGGCAGCCCACGAAATTCGGTTATCGTTCAAGTATCGTGACGGGAGCATGGGCTACCTGTTGAGTCTCACGGTTAAACTGTGAGAAAAGGAAGGTCTGAATTCCATAAGTCTATAGTTCATATTTTTCGACGAATGTTCAGAGCAGTACATTATGTATCAAACCGGCCCGAGTAAAGGCTCTTTTTTACTTTCATATCTTCGCAATTCAGTTGTCCCCGAAGGAACGACGACAATTGACGAAGGAGTTTCGACACTCCCAGTTGTTGAAAGGGACCTGGGGACGAGGTTTTTAAAAAATAAAATGGCGGTAGGGTGACAACAAACTCAAGTTTTGTTCAAGGTTTTCACTAGTCCATCAATATGACAAAAGAAATCAAAGAAGTAATTTCGACGTTTGTAGAAACGGGAGCAATTGCTGGATTATTTCCGTGGCGATAATTCTATTTTCCAACATCTCAAGGAGAGTGACTGCCGCCGTCACTATGTCAGCAGTAGATACAAAACAAACCAAAATTAAAACAGCTCGAAAACAACCTCTTCTTCCCGACGGCTTTCGTGGCAGTCTTTCTGCTGATTTTGCGAAGAAAAGGCCTCACTACATCCATCAGCGAAGACCCTCCTCATCGAAGAAAGAAACTGCAAAAAAGTCCGATCATTCTTCAAAATTACAGTCAACAGATCGGGAAAAGTTGGACGTTCGTTACATTGTGAGAAACGATTGATCAATCCCATCTATCTAAGTTTTGTGTCTGCGAAAATATATGTCTCTGGTTTTGTAAAATTGTGTTGTGTTGTGTTGTGTTGTGGTTTTTGCTGTTTTAATTTTTCATGTTATTAAAAATTATACCAAATTATTTATAAAGTTTAAGACAATTCACCAGTCAACAAGAGGTTCTTTAATTTTAAACTTAAAGTTACGCTGCATGAGACAATACTTTAGAGTAACGAACAACATTTCTCTAAAGCTGTTATTAATACTATTCCTCTTGGTATTCATAGCTTGAGCGATGTAAAGAGTATGACTGTTCTCGAGTGTTTGAGATTGACTTGCAAAGCCACGATCTTCAGGAAATACCAGACTTTCTTCACACAGTAAGTGTGTGTTAATTCGTGAGTACAACGTGACTACAGATGGTAATAGTTGCTTAATTTAATACCTCAAATAATAATAGCGGTGATGATGATGATCATAATAATAATAATAATAATTATAATAATAATAATAATAATCATAATAATAATAATAGTAATCATAATAATAATAATAGTAATAATAATAGTAATGATTTAATCTTCTATTGCATACTCTACATATAGATGATCAAGTGTGCATTGTACATCGGATATGATAAAACTGCTTTATTAATAAATAAAATAAATTTCTCTAAACAGTATTAGTATAAATCTACTAGTGTTCTATTACCGATGCTGTTCTCTGATTGGCTACCCTACTCTTTATAGTGGTTAGCTAATGTCAACAAAATGGCAGCCACTCCTTCGAGGTTTCGAAGTGTGAGTGAAGATGATTTGGATAATTAACAGCCTTTTTTTGAACGACTAGTAGATTTCTACTAAAAAAATTAGAATATTCGCTCTTGATTTCTATCGCATTCATGATAGTTTCAACTATCATGCGATAGAAATCTCGAGCTCATAATCTAATTGTTAAATATAATTTAAAATGTACTAACTTAATAATTAGCTAATAGGCATTAACATATTCAGATTTTCAGTTACATTTTTCAACAACAGGCAACAAAATGTAATGATCAATGTTTTTTCTTCATTATTCGCTCTCGAGCTATCTCTGCCCAGGCTGGCTGACTTCCATTGTTCCAGGATGACAACGTGGATGACGTCATCTTGGAACGAGTGTGATGGACTGGGTTTCTAGAAGGCAACCGCTGACCTATCAAACCTATTCCCCAAGACTCCT
>JAOCPT020611531.1:0-10091 GCA_026546935.2 Palythoa grandiflora | reverse complement strand
CAACAGTTGTGTTATTAACCAAACAACAGTTGTGGGGAAGCTTTTGGAATTCATTAAAATAGTACATATTTTATCCCAAAAAAACCGCGGAGGGGGGGTCAAAATGACCCCCCCCCCCCCTCATGCCTTCTAGGGTTAAAGATCAATATTGATTAAAATATATTGGATTTCCACAATTCTTACTCAAGTTGGCTTTTAGAACATTGGAATTTGTTAGTGTTTACTAATTTACCAATAATACGTTTTCCCATGGCATATGAAGGTCCCATAGACCTTACTAAAGTTCACGATACTGACAACACGAAAAGAATCTACCAGGGGTCAAACAGCTGAGAGAATAACATTAGATTTTAACAATTGCTATGAATTTGTGGATTTGAGGCGAATTTCCTTTTACTTTCTTAGAAGTTTTCATCCAATATTTTTTCTTCCGAAAGAAAACCAAGTCATGGCCTGAGGTCGAGTGATATAGAATTCGAAGGCTTACTCAATATACTTCCAGTAAACCCACTAGAGTAACTCTGTTGCTAAATCCACGCCTTTTAAGCAGCGAAAAAGAATCGGTAATCGCTTTAAATTTTTTATGACTAAGAAAAAATGGCCTGTTGTAAATTTTACTACATCTGATGACGAACTCTACTATGAGAACAAGGAAAATTTAGAACCCGTTATGAAACACATCAAAATTTTAAAGCATTTAATCTAATCAATAGAGCTGCAGGCGTCAAAACCTACATTTAAACGACGGCTGAATTTATTACCCACAGGGATACAGATCTTGAAAACACGCTTAACACAACAAACTGTTTTTTTATTGCGGTTTCAATTTGATAGCAACTGTTGGCAGAAAGGACACTCCGTTAGGTTCAATTATTTATGATCCACTTGCTTTCAGTTCCTCCTTTATCAGCAACGATTTCCAAACGTCCATCGTCCAGCGGTTGCGGCCTTGATTGTGAACAGCCATAGTAGCATTCATTAAGTGGTCGTAGTGTCCATTAAGCGGTTTCAAAAACCAAGACAAGACTTTGTATTAACACCTAAACTATAACCGTCAAAATTCGACAATTGTTTACTTACATCTGTGCCCCGTAGCGGTGCAAAATACAATCTTGCTGTACTTGCAAAACAAAACAAAACATTTTAATTACCAACTGCGAGGCTTCCCGCGACAGGTGGCCCAAAACAAAATGAGGTCGGGCCTAGGCCCCTTTCTGGAAAAACGGCTGTAACAAGAACCTTGCTACATATTGGACAAAAGTTACAAATAAAAGAACTTATACTATTCTACAGCAATTCCTCTGACTCGTGGACACCGCCAGCCCGAAGTTCTACTGCATTAATTTAAAGTTATGTTTCAAGTTCGGTAAAACAGTTTTGTTTATTTACCTGTCGAGGTCGGGATAATGTCGATCGTTGTTGCAGCAGCCAAACACCGCACACTGGTGTCCTCAGGCCATAACTTGATTTTCTTTTGCAAGCAAAATTTATTTTGGGTGCAAACTTCTTAGAACCTAAAAGGAAATTTGCTTTGACTCCACAGAGTCGTAGAAAATGTTAACTGATTTGATATGATTCTATTAGCTGTTTGCCCCCTGGTAGACCACGTGACATAAATAAAAACCGAGATTCTTTTCGCCTTTTCCAGTATCATGAATAAGGTCTATTCATTGATATTCGGAAATTAAAAGATTGCTATTATTTTATAAGAGTTGTTCTATATACTGTGGGAGTGAATGGAAGGTGCATCCTTCAGTTTACAAAAGGTAAAGGCAACTATAAAAAATTCAAACTCTATATGTCAAAAAAATGATATATGTTGTGTCGAATTTTTATACTTCTGATTTCAATTTTTAAAACGTCAATGACAGATTAGCCGCCAAGTTTACTGTTCGTTTTTTTCGTTATTTGAGGTTTTGTTTAATTCTAATATAAATTATAATCCCTTCCTTAATCTTAATTTTGCAGTTCCTTTGCCACCCCCACCAAGACAAATCAATGCAACTTTTGTGAACGATTCAGCTATCCATCTTGAATGGCGATCACCAGTTTACGAGAGACAGGTCCTCTACAAAATTGCCTGCAAGAAATGCAACTTTATTAAAGCTGATCGATGCAACTCGCCCTGTGGCAACAAGACACAGTTTGATCCTGCAGTGGAAGTAATTCGTGGTACATCAGTGACGATAACTGGTCTCACAGCCAAGAGTCGCTTCAGGTTTCGTGTTTACTCTTTGAGCAGAGAAACTGCACCGGAATCACTGGCTAACAATTGGAAATATGCAGAAGTCTTTATTGAAACTACGATAGGTAGACCCTAAGTATTTAATTGAGTTGTAATGTTTCAGTATTAATGTTTTATATATTTTTAAGTACAGTAGCATCAGTGATTCTTGAGATAAAATCAGACTGATTTTATAAGTTGGGCGATAAAGTTAATCAGTTCAAATTTTGCACGAAACGGAAAGACCGGATTAAAATAGGCCATTTCCGACTTACGTTCCACTGCTCACTAACAAAGTCGAGGCTAAGGGCTCACTTTTCAAACATTTGCTGTATTTTTGAGCACTTGGCCTCGACTTGATGCTTTTGTTTGTCGGCAGTGGAGCGTAATTCGGAAATGGCCTATTCGCTGATTGTTCATAGCGGAGGATGGTTATGATGTCGTAGATGATGACGATGGCGATACAAATGGTGATGACACTGGTGATGGCTATGGCAACAGTGACGGTGACGTTGATGGTGATATTATATAAAACGTTTTGACGTTCGTGGTGGTGATAATAATAGAATATAATTAAAAAAACTGTTTAAATCGGCGTTATATATAAGTTTATAAATAAATATATAAATAAGGGATAAAAACGAAACCATATGGTAAAGAGGGCTCAATACCTATGGGCAGAGCTTAAATAAAAAAATAAATAAATGCGATCTATGCGATCTACGCGACGGAGTGACTGGATAGATCGCATTTATTTATTCATTTATTTATTTAAGTTTATAAATATCTGTTCATACATCACTTTTAGGTTCCCAAGTCGATTTCTCAAGAAAGAACATAGAATCAAGTTCCTCAAAAGCCAAATATCTTGTCCCGATATGCATTGCAGTCACTTTGTGCCTTTTAGCTTTCGCTGGAATTCTCGTTTACTGGTTGAAGAGGAAAAGAAGATTGTCAATGGAGTTTAAACGTACAGAAGAGGTAATATATATAACGCATTTGATTAAATTACATTCCCTAATTCCCATCGGGATCTTGTTTTTTCCCAGTTCTTTGTCTTCCCTAACTTTCATGTTTGTTATACGTATCACAAACCCATTTTGTTTTCCACTAATTGTGAGTGGTCGAAATCCAAAGGAGAGCTTTATGATGTTTTGTTCAGTTTAACACCACAAGAATGATCAGAGCTAAGCTAGCAAAATCCATTTACGAGACTAAGTTGCCCATTGGAGCGGTGCTTATCTCTGGTTTCTGTATAGTGTTAAATGGATAAGAGTCATTGACTCTGCCTAGACAGGACACTAATCCATCGCAGGTCAGCCCTCAGCAGCTGGTACTCATTTTACCGGCCTCGTAAGGATGGAAAGCTGAGTCGACTTTGTCGGCGTGGTTGGTGCAGTGGTAAGATCTCTGCTATCTATCCACAAGTTTCCTTATTAAAGTCCCTGCTCAGCCGAGTGTTGAACATTTGTGTTATCTCTATTGGGCCAAAGTTTAAGAATGATCAGAAATTATTTATTTTTATTATCATTTAATTTGTATCTCCACCATTTAGACACTTATCTTAACCCGTCGTCTGGGCAGTGACCCTAACTATGAGGATATCGAAATCCCAGAAGACGACAGAAAAACCAATAAGTACGAAAACATGCCGTATGGCTGGGAGATTCCTCGATGTAGACTTGATTTGGTGCGACATCTCGGAAGTGGAAACTTTGGTGATGTGTACAAAGGTGTCCTGAGAGGAACGTTTAAAGGAATCAAAAACCGACCGGTTGCTGTAAAAGTTACAAGAGGTAACTCAGTACTTCTTATACTAGAGCGGTCTCAGCCGAGCAGTACGCCTTGCATCTGTTTATCGTACAGGAATGACACGGAAACACATTGACTGATGAGATTCACAAAGATAAATGGTTACAATCAGCAACTACAATTCCATGTCTACCGTTCTAATTCTCACGAACAACTCCCAGTTGACCTTTTAGTTTAGTCGATAGAGCCCCAGTGATTTATTCCATGGGTTGAGAGATATATAAAAAAAATCCGTTGCTAAACCTGTCATACTTCGCATGGGATCCTCTGGTTGTATCAGTAACTTATAATGTTTAAAAAATGATTGCAAATGATATTATCGAAAAGCACTTTTATTCCTAAGAAATACAATTCTAAACTCTCACAACAACTGTTCTTAAATCTGCAGAATTAAAAGAGCATTATAAAAAACAATAACGTGTTAAGATTGGGGTCTTTAAATCTATCGTTAATTTTTCTTGTGATAATCATTGATAGTTCTATCAGTTATCTTTGTTGATGCCATTCCTTTTGTCGTCGGTTGTTTCAAATGTCATTGTTAACCTCTTTTCTGTGTTTATTTACCACGGCATCGCAATCGTCGTTATTGTCATTACTATCACTGTTGCCATCGTTATCGCAGTTACATCATTATTGCCTTTATAGCTGTTGCCATCGTCATGGTTACGTTTATAGTCCTGGTCACGCTTACCGTCATGATCACAGTCAAGGTCTGAAATAAATTAAAGTTTGTTATCATTACAACGTACAGGTTTTTCAAGTTCTGTTTTCTATGTTTTTCTTATCACTAAAGATGATGCCGAGCCCGAGGAGAAGCGAGACTTTCTACAAGAGCTGGAAGTGATGAAGAGTCTTGAACAGTACCCTCACGTGGTGACGTTGTTGGGCTGCTGTACCAGAGCAGGTAAGGGAACCATCACATATCGATATTACCACGAGAAATTTCATGGTGACGTTCGGAGTTTTGAGAGTTCTAAAAGCAAATACCGTGGCGGTTTAATTTCAGGTTCACAAAAATTAGTTTACACTAGGAACTTCCTAAAAGCAAAACTTAAAATAAAGAAACTACTATAAGAAAGATGATATAAGGAATTCGTATAAGTAGCAAAAGCATAAAAACTAAAATTTAAAAGACATAAGATTAATTAAGTATGATATCATAGCTAAATCCTTTTACGAGGCTAAGTGGCCCATTAGAATGGGAAATCTTTTTTCCAGTTGCAAGCGGTTTGATCATGTGTTGATCGTTTCAGAGCCCTACGTTTTGATACTTGAGTACCTTCCATATGGGGACTTGCTGGGGTACCTGAGAAGGTCCCGAGGGTACACAGATGTGCACTGCACTGGGGAACTTCTGCCGCCCACAAGTGTCAGCTCCAAGGACTTGATGCAATTCGCATGGATGATCGCAGATGGAATGTCCTACCTAGCAATGAAAAAGGTTATCTTAAAATTCGATCTTCTTTTATTTTGCAACTCATTATTTTTTTAGTGGCTTAATTCATAGTAAACCAAATTAGGGCAAAAAAAAAGTCCAAGTTCCTCATTAGAAATTTTTAGAATTTATATCTATAAATAGGAAAACATGAGTTTTTCTTTTTTCTGCTTCTTCTTTCTTTCTTTTTCTCTATATATCTCTGTGTATATTTTTCATTTTAGTATTTTTGTTACTTTTACATTTCTTCAAATCAACAAGTGGCATAATTTTCTCTTTGTTAAAACACAACATTTTACCAAGCAAAAAGGAAGGTTGTTAAAAAGACAAACATTATACAAGTTTAGCTTAGTAGCTTAGTTTTACTTTACAATCTTTTGGCAAACGTCAACAATTAATTCAGTTTATCAGCTGTGCTGCTCTGACCTAGCCGAAAATAAGGCCGACATTTTGTATATAACTGCTAGAACCCAGACTCACTCTATTAATTTAATGGTAATTGCAAGGGGTAATGTCCGCCACCAACGAGGTCTTAGTAGCCAGTAACAGTGACTACAAATTATATTAGCACATTTGTGGAGAAAGTTTGACTATAGCATTTTACCCTTTTTGAATACTCCAGATTGTGCATCGAGATCTTGCTGCACGCAATATTCTTGTTGGAGATAAACAGATCTGCAAGGTATCCGACTTTGGCTTGGCTCGTAACATGCAGGAGGACATTTACACTCGCACTAAGAAGGTGAATAAATGTTTCAAGCATTAGCTATTTGTTGGAGCTCAACGGTGTGACAGCTAGTTTAATTAATTGCCATCTCTTCGCTCGACCCCCATTCTGGAGGACCAGCAGGCTTTGCACTCATTTGGTTTTTCACCCGAAAAACTTCCGAGCCAACTCAAACCAATTATAAATGACGTCGCAACTGGTGTAGCTTTCTTGATCATGAAACAATACAACTCCACACGCACCACCACTACTTTCGGGTGCAACATTTAGAAAATAATAAAGAAGACAGTTACCTTTTTTCATGCAATTAATTACAAAAACTAGCTGAGTAGAATTAGGATTTAGAATCATATCTAAACCGTTTTGCGAAAAAAAGAAGACCACCACATATTTATCATTTTATTAACTTCAATCAATCAATCAAATCTTTATTTAAACACGGTAAAATTCATTCAGCTAAAAAGACTTAACAAAGTACTCCCCTGTTTCATCCTTTGCACGTTGGCCGTATATTTAAGGATGGAAAAAATTTTGGTAACGGAAATTG
This sequence comes from Palythoa grandiflora, assembly GCA_026546935.2. NCBI lineage: Eukaryota > Metazoa > Cnidaria > Anthozoa > Zoantharia > Sphenopidae > Palythoa > Palythoa grandiflora. The sequence goes on along the minus strand of JAOCPT020611531.1, from coordinate 3,346 downwards.
TACTCAGTTGATTAAATATATTTAAGTTGAGCTTTAATAGAATTTGGATCTATTAATTGTTGTTTTCGTTTGTGTACTAAAGGCGACCTTGCCATTAAAATGGATGCCTCCCGAGTCGCTTTTTAGGGCAGTCTCCACAACAAAGAGCGATGTGTAAGTATCGACTTTCATTAAATTGTCTTTTAAAAACCTTACCCCAAAATGGCGAACAACCTTGTGATCATAAGAAGTTGAGGGAAGTCATGAACCAATGGATCAAGTGACAGAAAACACGCTTCGCCAAAGAAAAGTAGAATTGCGGTTTTGAGGGATTTAAAGCTTTTTGTATGCGATTAGCAGTTCAGTGATAACAAAATATAACCGTGACTTGGCCCTAGATGCCGAACTCTCATCCCACTCGACCACGCCTCACTCATTTATTCGAATAAGGTGTAGTTTAAGAGTTCAGAGGCCCCTCTGCCTCCCCCTCCCCCCCTTCATTTCCTCTCTCGCCCCATTCTCCCCCTCTTTTCAAAGCAACAGGCCATTTTCAAATTTTAATCTCCACTGCTTACAAACAAAAACTCCAAGTCGAGGCTAGGAAAATACAGCAACATATCATAAGTTTAGTCTAGTTATCGCCTAGCAACGACTAAAAAGCTTTACTTGTAATCGGCGGACTGTAAGTGGGAAATGTTCTTTTCCACACTAACTAATTTATGTTTAAATGTAAGTGGTTAGAAAAATTACAAGCTCCTCATTTAAAGAACCATACAAAAATAGCGGTTAGTGTTTAGTGGTGGTTAGTGTTCAATTGACTTAACAATTATTTTAAAGATTTAGTTTAAATCCTTAAATTTTATGGATATTGATACATGTTTTCCACAGGTGGTCTTTTGGTATCGTAATGTGGGAGATTTTTACAGTCGGTAAGTCAAAAGACACTTCTGTGTCTGGTGTTTTAGACGAACGTTTGACAGCGTTTGCTCTGCTGGATACTTAAAAAGATTAATTTCAAGTGTTCACCGTAATACTGAAATTATACGAGTAACGTATACACGATGCAACTTATGTTTTAAATAGCTCAAAACGTCTTTATTGCTTAGCCCCACTGCATTGCATGTGGGAGCTTTGGTTAAACGTAGGGAGTTGACAAACTTGCAATGCGTAGAAAGAGAAAGAGAAAGCGAAATTAATCGGTTGATTAACTAATTTCTGCGATAATAACGGTGCCTCGTTATATTAGGCTTGTAGAAGGTAGTGAAATTTCTGTTAGCTGATTATTGTTGCTATGTGGTCGCTATTTTACTTATAAACCACTAATGTTTTTTCATTTATCTGTGAGTGCAGGGGACGTTCCTTATCCTCAGTACCTTGGAAAGGATGTCCCTGCTCTACTCCAGAAAGGATTTCGCATGGGAAAACCTGCACATCTGAAGGAAGAGCTGTAAGTAGCGTTTTTAAAAAGTAAACGTACCCAAATTATTCCAAAAAACGGAACTAATACCTAAGTAGATCGCCAGTGCAAAATCCGTTGAAAATTTACTTTTGTGTTAGAATGTTTAAGATAGCTAAAGAATTACAACTATATTTTTCCTTTTTAGAATGGTATTGGCTTCACATAAAATGGTTCCAAACCACATTGGTTTTGCCACGCTATATATACATTCATGAAAGAAAAAAGGAAAATTCCTGGAGGCTATTTCCCTTTTACTACTGTACGTCGTCCATGTAAAGCGCCTAGTATACTAATTAACAAGCTCCATACTGTACGAGCCCTGCTGTAGGTACTTTACTGAACAGTTAAAAATAGCCTGAAGGTAGAAGATAGATACGGGCACACAAAACGTTATAACTGGCTGACTTTGTTTCTGACTTTAATATTAATCTTATTTTTATCTTTTTTATTGCAAAACGCTTAGACGGTTAAAGATCGTAGATATAAGTTTAGTTATTCTGGGGCTTGCCACACACTTTTAAAATGTCTTGATTAGTATCTTTCTGTATCTGTAACTCCATGTTGAACCTTTTTTAGGGAGGTGGATGTTGTCGTAATTAATCAGGACAAACCGGCCCATATATGCAGCATTTAAATGTAGTAAATAAACGCAAGATTTGAAAATAGACTCCAAATATCCCAAAAATCACTTCTGTTTTGCTGCCAATTAAGTTATGATTCTAGAAAATTTCTTCTTACAAGACGTTTATTGGGTCAATATTACAGAACTCTAAATTATTACATTCAAGCCTTGTCCACACTTATGCGTTTGCATTTCGCTTCGTTTTCGGTGACATCGATCAGTGTCCACACTACTGTTTCCATACCTTTTTCAACGTTAACGGTCCACACTAAAATGCTAAAACGCTCGAAAACTCTGAAGTTAAACAATGTGCACATACTCAAAACAAACGCCATGTTTGATTTCTCACGGACGCGAAGCCTGGGTACCACTCACGTGATACGGATGACATCATTGTGTTTTCAACGGTCCACACGAAGACGATACGTTATGTCGTTTTTATTGGGATCCACTTTTTACAACGTTTTCACACTGATGCGGTTTCGCCGAATTAAAACGCTCAGCATCTATATATGTGTAAACAGAAGGCCTAAACGCATCGATGTGTAAGCGCGCGGTTTCAAACGAAAATGCACTAGTGTGGACAGGACCTAAATCATTGTATCGATCAGATTTGTCGCTGCTGAGTTACCAGGCCCCTGAATTGATTAACATTTAAGCCGCTCTCCGATCGTAAACTAATCTAAGAAACATAGAGACAGAAAATATTCCAATCAAATAATCCCTGGCAATATACTTGGATAGACCCTTTGCAGGACTTGGTCACATGGTATAAATAATGATATACTGGGACGCAAAATAACGTGCTAGACTCTAGACAAATAATGTGCTAGACTCTAGACAAATAATGTGCTAGACTCTAGACAAAACACAATTAACAAGAAAAGTGTTATTTTTCTTTGTTTTACATTTCCCAGTGGAGTCTAGCACATTCTTTTGCGTTCCAGTATATCATTATTTGTACCATGTGACCAAGTCCTGCAAAGGGCTTATTGCCAAGTAACAAAACTTCATATCACTGCGTATAGCTATCAGATCATGCTGGGCTGCTGGAAGGAGGAGCCTGAAGAAAGACCGACATTTGATTGGTTGGGAACGGAACTGAAGAAAATGAGTGAAGACATGCAGGTGAGTTTTATTGCCATATATGGATCAACGTGAAAAAAATGAGCATCAGCTTCTGCCATATAAAAGTTGCGACTAATTAGTGTCCCTTCCGGGGAGAATCCGTGACTCTCGTCTGCTTAACCCTTCAAGCCTCAAGCCTTTTAGCCAAACATATAGCC
>JAOCPT020611530.1:0-17931 GCA_026546935.2 Palythoa grandiflora | reverse complement strand
GATGACGCCATATGTAGGGAGTAGGGGGGTAGGGGTGTAGGGGGGTAGGGGTGTAGGGGGGTAGGGGTATATAGCCATTATTAGGGCTAATAATAACTTATTAAGGTGATTGGTTTATTTTAATATGACGTCAATATATTGATAATGTATAAAAGCGGTAATACTTGATGCGAAATGGTATATCGTGCAGTAATTCAAACGAAGCAAGTTCAAGTCAAGTCAAAAGTTAAAGTCAAAAGTATATTGAATGTAAGTAATTAAAGTCCTTAAAATTGAATTATTATTTTATTTTATTTATTTTTTATTTTATTATTGTTATAGATAATGGCTGACAATGTGAAGGATGATGTTCAAGATACAGCTCAAAGTTTAGCTGCAGCTGGCGATAAGCTTCAGGGGAGTGCGAGTGTTTCTACAATTGAAACGCCAAGAGTAATGGCTGCAGGATATGAAGAGCAAGCTAGTGAAAATGAAAGTTCAGATGATGTAAGTAACATATTAGAGTTTTAAAAATATATTATTCTATCTATTAAAATTATTTTTATAAGACAAGTTTTAATTTAATTATAGGATGAAAATCAGTATGTTCCTGATGTTTCAACAATTCAAGAGTTTGATGCTATGCAGGCTGTTGGGGAGAATGATGATGATACTATTACCAAATGGCGAAATTTACCATTGAACATTCCATATAGAATTATGGAAATGAGAAAAATTCACACGTCTATTGGAAAATCTGTTATTCTTACTTTAAAAGATTCTCAAAAAAGTATTTTCAAAGTGTGGGCTCCAGATAGGCTAGTGAAAGAACAACGCCAGAAAAAAGCTGATATAGTGGTGTCATTAGGTTTAGTTCGTGCTAAACATTCAAAGCGAAAATATCATCACTTCCGTTTATATCAATCGAAGTTACTTAGATCTATTAATAAGATTTAAAAAATTCGCGGCTGGTGTTGATATATTTATTATTTACCTGTTATAGGTAGAAGATGATGCTGATCATGATTTACATTATAAATTTAGATGTATTAGTTTACATATCATGACTATTTTGGCTAAACCTGTATTCAATCTTTGTTATTGTAATTTTAATTACACATGTTATGACGGTTGTGGTCAGTGTAATGATTGTAAAGTTATATTGAATATGGTTGAACCCTATTTAAACGAAATAGAGTTAGAATTTTTTAAAAATTTTATGATTAAAATGTTTGTTTTAACCTATATTTGTTCAGAGGACCATGTGAAAAGATTAACTAAAGATGGTTATAATATTTTATTAAATGCATGGGATTCATTAGATAAATTTTCATTTTAAACAGCAAACGTTGATGGACATCGTAGAATTCCACAACATGAAATATAAAGTTGATATGCAACGTGAGTTAGAAGATTATGAAAATGAATGTGAGATTGATGATACTCACATTGACTGGGAAGAAGAATTTGAGTTGTTATAAAATGTATTGTATTAATCAAAAACTTTAATAAAAAATTTTAAAAAGGTATAGATGAGTGTGTAATTATTTTAAATATTATTATAGGTAATGGCTTTGCTGAATTCAGCCCCATTAACAAGTAAAAGAAAGCTGAGACGTTGGAAATATTTTAAAAACCTTAAAAAATAATTAAGGTATTTTATTCTAATTTATAGGAAGAATGGTTGAAAGGATATCATTGGAAAATTTTTCAATTTTTAACTTATATTTTACCTAAACTTTATACAATAATCGATGGAGAATTATTTATATGAAAAATTTTATTAAAAGAAAATTGAAAAAAGAAACAACGTTTTAGGGTGATGATGTTCTATCTGATGAGGAAGATGCTTATGAAGAAGATGTACCCTATGTAGATTTTAATAATTTATCCGGTGAAGTTTTCACCAATCAAGTAGGTGGAGGAAGTATTTCTACTGTAAAAAAAATAGGGAATAAAGGGTTAGAAGCCCGTTGTTTGGGTGTGAAACCCTATCCAGGATTTTCATCACAATCAGCTGAATGGACTTTTACATTACCTGAAGGAGCTGAACCGGTTTCAGGATTGGATAATATTTTTGAAACTCTTGAAAAAATGATAGAAGATATATTAGAAGAAGTATTGATGGAATCTGTACCTAGTGATTTTGTGCAGTTTGGTATGATGCAAGAAGGGTTGGATCGTTTTATTAAACTACCGTTTATGCCAAGAAACTCATTAACAGTGGGCAGGATTATGGAAGAAGCCAAACGTGTGTTAACTTCATACCGTCAAATCGATTTGAATGATTCATTGCGAATATACTTGGCTGTTGTTTCTATACCTACAGGTAAGGGTCGTACAAAATTGTCACGTACATTTAATCCAAGAAAACTTATAACTTGTAAAAGATCTTATGTAGCTATAAAAAATGAAGACAGCTTATGTATGGCAAGAGCTATAGTTACTGGAATTGCGTTTCATAACAGAAAGAAATCAAAACAATGTGAAAATTTTTACAAAACCATGTGTAGAGGAAGACCTTGTCAACGAAATCAAGCTTTAGAACTACATGAAAAAGCTCAAGTTCCTATTTATGGTGTAAAAGGTGATGGTTGTGGAATAGTAGAAGCTCAAGCTTTTGAAAGGGTTTTAAATGAGAACTGCGATAATCACCCTCTTTATCGTATAGTGATACATAGTGAAGAACATTTTGGTCAAGTTATTTATAAAGGAAAGCCTGCTCTTCATCATATTACCTTGTGGCTTAGTAATGGACATTATGGGTTTATTGCACAACCTGCAGGATTTTTTGGAAATCAATGTTATTGTACAGTTTGTTTAAAACCTTACAAAGATCGAGCTCGGCATAAATGTGTTAAAAAGTGTAAACGATGTAAATCAGAAGAATGTCCAACATCACTTGAAGATGATGAACATTATCAAGAAATGACATGTACTGTATGTCATAGAACATTTGCTGGAATGGAATGTTATGCATCAAAAGAATGTTTGTTCTCAAATTCAAAAATGTCTATCCTGCGGTTCTGAATATGATAAAAGAAACTTAAATTCTTACAACATCAATGTTATATCAAGATTTGTGATAATTGTAAAGAACAAGTACCATGTGATCACTTATGTTATATGCAACCTTTAGCAAAAAAAGAAGATGATGGGAAAAAGGTTGACATTTTATTTTATGATTTTGAATGTATTCAAGAAGATGGTACTCATCGCCCTAATTTGGTTATTTGTCAGAATGAAGAAGGACGAGAATGGCAATTTTCAGGATCGAATACTATGGAAAGTTTTGGTGATTGGCTCTTTACAGATGAAAGACCTCGAACTATATGTATTGCTCACAACATGAAAGGTTATGATGGTTATTTTATTATAAACTATCTTCTACAGAAAGGAATTAAAGTGGAACCTATTATGCAAGGATCGAAGATATTACACATGAAAGCCATGCATATTGAATTTATTGACAGTTTAAGTTTCATGGCTATGCCTTTAAGTGCATTACCTAAGACCTTTGGATTACATGAACTTAAAAAAGGTTATTTTCCACATTTTTTTAATACAACAGTTAATCAAAATTATATTGGACCTATGCCTCCAATGGAAATGTATGGACCTGATATGATGAAAGCTAAAAACAGAGAAAACTTTGTAAAATGGTATGAAGAACAAGTGGAAAAACAAGTTGTTTTTGATTTTAAAAAGGAACTTTTTGAATATTGTAAATCCGATGTGGATATTTTAAGAAGATGCTGCAACAGTTTTCGTGAAATGTTTGTTACAGAATGTGGTCTTGACCCTTTTCAAGAAGCTTTTACTATAGCATCAGCATGTAATAAAGTATTTAGAACAAGATTTTTAAAACCAAACACTATTGCTCAAATTCCAGCAGGAGGGTATCGAGTCAAGGTTCGACAATCAAACATTGCTTATTCATGGTTGTATTATATTGAAAGAAAAAACAACATTCAATTAGAACATGGAAGAAGTAGTGGAGAAAGAAGAATTTGTAATTATTATGTAGACGGTTTTTATGCGCCTACGAATACAGTATTTGAATTTCAAGGATGCATTTTTCATGGATGTCTTAAATGTTACAAAAACAGAGATGTCAAAAATCCTATTAACTTTTGCACTATGGAAAAACTTTATCAAGAAACATGTCAAAAGAAAAAAGTAATTCAAGAAGCAGGGTATCACTATCAAGAAATGTGGGAATGTGAATGGCTTACTTTACAAAAAGAATGTGATGAAGTAAAAAGAATTGTAAAAGAATTGAATTTTGTTGAACCTATTCAAGAAAGAGATGCTTTTTTTGGAGGACGTACTAATGCTATTACATTATTAAAAGAAACAGAAAACGATGAAAAAATTGAATATGTGGATTTTACCTCTCTTTATCCATCGGTATGCATGTACAGTGAATATCCAATAGGACATCCTACTATTATTACATCCAACTTTAAAAGTGTAGACCACTATTTTGGGCTAATAAAATGTAAAGTATACCCACCTCGGAAGCTGCTACATCCTGTCTTACCTTTACGGACTAATAGCAAGTTATTCTTCCCATTGTGCCGTACCTGTGTTGAGAAAGAACAGCAGGAACGATGTGAACATGATGAAGAGCAACGAAGTATGATCGGTACTTGGGTGAGTGTTGAATTAAATAAAGCTGTTGAAATGGGTTATACAGTTGTGGAGATATATGAAGTGATGCATTTTGAAGAACGGTCTACAGAATTGTTTTCCGATTATATTGCCACCTTTAACAAGTTGAAGAAAACCTATTCAGGATGGCCTCCTAATTGTAAAACAGATGAAGAAAAAGAACATTATATTCAACAATGTAAAGAGAAGGAAAAGATTGATATTCCTCGAGAATTAGTACATTATAATCCTGGTTTAAGAAGTATGGCTAAGATTATGCTTAATTCATTTTGGGGAAAATTTGCTCAACGTGCCAATCTACCTAAAGCCAAATATATATTTGAAGCAAGTACATTTTTTAATCTTTTACAAGATGAATCGATTGAAGTATTGGATGCTCATTTTTTTTCAGATCGTATACTTTATACCACATATCGTGTTAAAGATGAATTTATTACTCCTTCAAGTAATACCAACATTTTTATCGCAGCTTTTACCACAGCTTGGGCTCGTTTAAAATTGTACAATTTATTGGAACGTTTACAAGACCGTATTTTGTATTTTGATACGGATAGTGTTATTTATTCCGTTAAACCTGGACAATGGAAACCTGAGTGTGGACCTTATTTAGGTGAATTGACTAACGAACTGGATGCCGGTGATTGGATTACTACCTTTGTAGCAGCAGGTCCGAAAAACTATGCTTATAAAACACACTTGGGAAAACAGATGTGTAAAATACGTGGATTTACATTGAATGTTCAAAATGCTCAAATTTTAAATTTTGATGCAATGCATTCTATGATAAAAAACTCGTTTCATGATCAAATATTAACGGTTCATGATCCTTGCAAGATTGTTAGAGATGCTAAAACGTTGCAAATTCATTCGGTTCCTCAAGACAAAAAATATGCTTTTGTCTATAATAAGAGAGTGCAAGTAGCAGGAAGTTTTATTACTCTTCCTTACGGCTATTAACATGCCGTGCTGTGGAAAAGATCCTGGATTATCTATATCACATGTTTTAGATATGATGAGATGTCATTTGGCATGTTGTTCTGGTACTGTTATTGTGGTAGAAGCAGATAAAAAAGACCCAGTTGAAAATAATAGTATTGATGGCCAATGTCAATCGAAAAATAAACGAACAACTCAAAAAACTTTATTACGATCCCCATTCTGCTGTTGCTTTCGGAGGAATCAACAAGATCATCAGAGAAGCCAAGAAGAAAGGTATTACCCCACGTCAAGTCAAAAATTGGATAAGGGATCAACTCAGTTACACTCTTCATAAACCAGTTAAACGAAAATTTGTAAAGAACCGTGTTCTTGTAAACGGGATTGATGAACAATGGCAAGCTGATTTAGTTGATATGCAAGCATTTTCACGTGAAAATAAAGGTATGAAATTTTTATTAACAGTGATTGATGTGTTATCAAAATATGCATGGGCAGTCCCCTTAAAAAATAAAACAGGGAGTGAAATTATTCGAGCCTTTGATCAAATTTTTAAACAAGGGCGTACACCTCAAAGATTACAGACCGATGCAGGAACAGAGTTTTTAAACAAACAATTTCAAGATTTTTTAAAGAAACATTGCGTACATCATTTTGTAACATACAATGAAACGAAAGCTCAAATTGTAGAACGTTTTAATCGTACTTTAAAAAATAAAATGTGGCGATATTTTAGTTATGCTAATACGCGTAAATATATAGATATAATACAAGATTTAGTAAATGGATACAATAATACATACCATCGAAGTATTAAAATAGCTCCTGCTCAAGTTAATATAGGAAATTCTCAAATCATTTGGAAACGTCTTTTTCCTGAACGAGAAATTGTAAGAAGAAAAAGAATAAAATATAAGTTTAAAATCGGTGATTGGGTAAGAATTAGTGTAAAAAAGAAAACTTTTGAAAAAGGTTATACAGAAAATTGGACAGAAGAAATTTTTAAAATAAAACGTCGAATTGCAAGACAACCACCTGTTTACACATTAGAAGAATATGACGGTGAACCTATTCAAGGTACTTTTTATGAAAGTGAATTACAAAAAGTAACAACACCGGATACTTTTCGTGTTGAAAAAGTATTAAAACGACGAGGAAAAACAAAACGTAATCGTGAAGTATTAGTAAAATGGAAAGGTTATCCAAGTAAATATAATACATGGATTAAAGAAACGGAGCTTCATTCGATCGTGAAACAGTAACGTAACAGGTAGTCAGCTAAATTAAGCATGGCATCGTCAACAGCTATTTCAAGTTTAGGTGGTACAGAAGAAACAGGGTTCTATGTTACTTGCCCTAGTGATTCTCCAGTATTACCGGGAATGCCAAGAAATTCTTCTTCTTTATTTAATATTAATTTAAATCAACCTATCAGATTGAAAGGAAAATGGCAAGTAGCTTTATCAGATTTACAATTACCAATAGAATATGATGATCCTGTTTTTAATGCTCAAAATAAATCTTATGATCCTCGATTTCCATTTCAAGTATGGATATATACTACCGAAGAACCTGATGCTGAAACCTCTAAATTTCTTGTTGCTCAAGATAGTAATTATCGTTGTTTTGATATATCAACGGTTACTGAAATAATCAATGGACGAGTTATGGCTGTAGCTTTAGATACAATTGCAGATTTTTTAAGAGTTTTAACATTAATCCGATACAATGGACAACAATTAGTTGAATATGATGGAGTTACACATAAACTGTCAAAAACAAATGAAGAAGGTGTTGATGGGTTTAAAGTGTATATTTTTAAAGAGATAGCTATTCAACTCGGTATTAGCAAAACAGAACATTTTGAAAAATTAAATTTTCATGGATTAGAAAATATTGATAATCCTCATCTGTATTGGTATTCTATTCCATCCAAAAAAACCCCTGTGACCATATCTAGTCATCCAGAAACGGAAGTTGTTAATTTACTTAAACAAAATTCAAATCCTGATGCTACATTTTCTACTGTTTATATTTTAACAAGAACAGCTCCTGGAGTAAGTCAACAGTTATTATGGTTTAATATTAATTTTATGCAACTTTTACTTCATGTTAGAAAATATGGACCATATACAGGTTTAGAAGTTATTACAGCTATTTTACAAGGTATAAATGCAAAAGAAGGAAATAGAGATGTGTTAGGCACTGTTAATTATAGAACTACAACTGCTGAAGTAAAACCAGGATTTCAACTTTTACTTCGTAGAGAAGTAGCACAATTTTTAGGAATACCTGATCCTTTTGTTTCCGCTGTAGAACAAGGAAAAGAATTTTTTAGAGGTCTAAATACAGATAGTTCAGGGGCACCTCCAAATGCTACACGTGAACGTTATCAATTTACAAATGCATTTGATTATACTGGAAGTCAAACTTTTAAATGGTTTCAAAACGGAGTGTTACCTACTGCTGAAACAAAAATATGGGAACAAAAAGTTTACATAAAACCTAAATATGATAAAGCTTTCCATTCTGTCTATATTAATTTAAATAGTTTCACCACATCCTGTTGGAAATGTTAATGCTTCTGTTCTTAGAGTGATAAAAATAATCCGTGGTCAGACCTTAGTTAAAGAAGAATTTCCAGTACGTCATTATTATAATTTAAAAATTAATGAATTTAAAAATCTTGTCATTGTTTTAACAACCGAACGAGGTGATTTAATACCGCCAACTAATAGAGTAGTTTCTTTAACCTTACATTTTAGAAAAATAGAATAGCATAAAAAGCTTGTAATATGTAGTTTTTATTCATTTTTATTTTAACCTGCCCTAGTAAAGGATATACTACAATGAATCAGTATTCACCAATACCGACACTACCTTATGGTGGTTATACGCCTTATAGAACCATACGCGGTATGACAATCTATCGAGGTACACCTCAAGTTGGTCATGGTCTTGGAGGTCTTTTTAGAGCTTTAACTAAAACAATTTTACCTGTTGCAAGAAAAGCAGCTCCACGTTTAATTAAATCAGGTTTAAGAAGAACCGCTAAAATGGTAACTCCTGCTATTAAAACAGGGGTTAAACGGCTTACTACAGCTAAAGTAGGAAAAATTTTAAAACCTGGTTTAAAAAGTATAGGAAAAAAAGCTGTGAATAAAAAAATTTTATCGTTAGCTAAAACTCATTCTAAAAAAATTGTACCTAAACTTTTAAAAACAGCTCAACTTCAAACGAAAAAATTAGCTCCTAAACTTTTAAAAGTTGCTAAAAAAAAAGCAGTACCAGCTTTACTAGAAGCAGGAACAGGTTTAATTAGTGACCTTGTTTCTTCAAGAAAAAAACCTACTACAGCTATTAAAGAAAGGGCTCAGCAAGTTAGAAAACAAGTTGCAAAAACCGTTAATAAAATATCAGCCGATACTTTAAAAAGACAAGCTACAGCAACTCTAGCATCAGTCGCTCCTAGCGCTAAACGGAGTAAAGTAAAAAAGCAAATCACTGCAGCTCTAAGATCTGTAACTCCTAAAGTTAAACAAGTCACACGTAGAGTAACTTTCAAACGTTCACGTAGAAAACGAGGAGGTCGCCGTCAAAGAAATTATAAACCCGCTAGAAAATTAGATATTTGGCAATATTGAATAAAGAAGCATGCCTATTAGAGTTAGTAATGTGAAAGACCGCATGCCTACTAGAGTTAGTAGTGTGAAACGCCGCCGTGTTGAAGAATTAGATGAAGATGTAACCTTACGTAATAGTGTTCAAGTTCAAAGTAGTTCCTATGATCTATTTTCTTACCCCCCTTTGGATCTTTCAACTGAACTAACAACTGAGGTTACACATCGACCTATTCAAACTGGAACAAACCCTATACTTTTTCAAGTTACAAAAAACAATGATTTTATTGATTTGGCTAATTCTTATATGGAATTTTTAGTACAAGTGAAAGATGCCGCTGACGCTAGCATGGTAAATGGTAATGGATGGCCTTGTAATAATATGTTACATACCATGATAAAACAGCTAACCTTTACTATTAATGATACGATTGTGACTCCTCAAAATAATCAGTATGCTTACAATGCATACATTGAAACTTTACTCAATTACAGTAGTGAACAAAAAGATTCTCTTTTAGAAAATGTAGTATGGGCTAAAGATACAGCGGGTCAAATGGAATCTTTAGATGCAACTGCTAACAAAGGACTTGCCAATCGAAATTTTTTTAATGGTGGGGCTCAATATTTACTATCAGGAACACCTCTTATAGATGTATTCAAAACAGACCGTTTTCTTCCTCCTCAAACTAAATTAGAAATGGAAATTCATTTAAATTCAAACGATTTCATGTTTATGCCGGGGGATAGTTCGGGACAAGGTAATGCACCTTCAGCGGATACTAAAAAACCTACTTTAAAAATTTTAGCATCAAGATTTATAGTTCGTCAAGTAAGTCCTACAAGTGAAACTCGTGAAAAAGTTTTAAAACAGCTAAGTCAAACTCCAGCTATTTATCCACTTATTCACAGTAAAATTGAAACAGCTACCATACCCGTTGGGGTGTCCAGTCAAACTTTTGATAATGTTTTTCAAGGTAAAGTACCTAATAATTTAATTATTGGAATGGTCTTTCATGATGCTTATACTGGAGCATATTATCGAAACCCTTTTAACTTTCAAAAATTTAAACTTAGCGGTATTGAAGTAACAGTTGATGGAAAAGATGTAGCTCCTTATAGTAATGCATTAAATGGAGCCTATTACGATCGCGGATATAGAAGTTTATTTTTTGAAGATGGTAACACTATTATGACAAGTCCAGGTTCAGATATTGAAAGAAGTGACTTTTCACAAGGTTATTCTCTATTTCGATTTAATTTACTACCAAGTAAAGGAGGAACTCATCATTGGCGAGAAAGTGTACGAGAAGGTAATCTAGTAGTTACACTTAATATGTCTGGAGCAACTACCGCCGTTGTTCAAGTCCTATTTAGAGGAGAATTTTACAAAACCATGAGCATTGATGCTGAAGGAGAAACTCTTTACGTATAAAGGTGAGTAATATATTTTATTTTTTCATTATATTTTAAAAATGTTATCCTCATCTCAAATAGAGTATAGAGCTCAAATAGATCCTACTATGTATAAAATATGGTTAGGTGTTTTTCCTGCAGATCGAATACCTAAACATATCACCCAATTCCCTTCGGGATTAATAGCTAATACAGATCCAAGTACTAAACCTGGAATGCATTGGATATCTATGTATTTTCCAAACAAAAATATAAGTGAATTTTTCGATAGCTATGGGTTACCTCCATCTTATTATTCAAAATATTTTTCACAAGTTTTAAACAAAAACAGTAAAAAAGTAAAACGTAATACTAACGATTTACAAAGTCTTACATCTGACGTTTGTGGATATTATGCTTTAAATTATATTTATCGAAGAAGTCAGGGTGAAAGTATGGAACAAATTGTAGATAACCCACAATTGAATGATAAAAGTGTTAAACGTTTTATTAATCGCCAATTACCTCCTGCAAAGAATCGAAAGGTTCAAATTCGTCATCCTCATAATCAAACAAATAGAAGACGCCACGAAGTACATCGTCATTTGAACCGCAGAAGTAAAAAATGACAGCAGTAAAAAAAAGAAACGATATCGTTCCATTAGAAGATTCTCGTTTTAAAACTCCAAGTAATATTATGTTATGCGGACCTACTCAATCTGGAAAAACGACTTTTTTAAGTCATTTATTAGACTATAAAAATGAAATGTTTACTACAACACCTAAAAAAATCATCTATTGTTATGGAAGTCAATGGCAACCGATGTTTAATGATTTAATCGATAAACATAATGTTGAATTTATAAAAGGTATACCTCAAGACGATATTTGTTCTCTATTTCAACCTCATGAAAAGCCTGGATTAATCATTTTAGATGATTTAATGAATGATGCTAAAAAGAACGATGACGTATCCGATTTGTTTACCAAAGGGACCCATCATCACAATGTATCATGCATATTTATTTGTCAAAACCCATTTCCAGGTGGGAAACATGGGCGCACTATATCTACTAATACGCATTATAATGTTTTATTTAAGAATCCGCGGGATTCTAGGGGTGTTCGTAATTTAATGGAACAAGCTTTTCCAAATCGTTTAAATTATGCTATGGATAGTTACCGTCAAGCTATAAAAGATAAACCTTATGCCTATTTATTATTAGATCTTCATCAAACCACTCCAGATACTTACAGACTTAGATCGAATATATTACCTTTTGAAAAACCTCACTATTGTTATATTCCAGAATGAATACTCCACAATTCACTACGATACGTAATGAAAATTTAGATGATCTTTTAGATACACCTTATGCTCAAGAACTTCTTGAAGATTTAACATTAGCAGAAGGAACGGATATACCTGAAATAACCGATGAATTTCTCCAAGGGTTAGAACCTTTTCTTAGACAAAATAGAAGTAGAACCCCAAGTCCTAGAAGCCCTAGACCTCCCAGTATACGTAGAAGTCCACGTTCAGTTCAAAGAAGTGTTGCTAGAGCAACAACTTCACCTTTAGCAAGAGGTATACGCCCATTAAGAAACGGTGGAAGTACTATAGGATATAAAGATATTAATAGACCCCCACCACCATTTTCTCCCAACGTTATTATTGAAAATAATCCACCCGAGTCCCCTGAAATAGGTTCTATTTCATCCACTCCTACTGATACTCCTAGGCGAAGACGTCCTCGACGACGAAGAAACGATGATGATGGAGGTGGTGATGGAGATGGTGATGGAGGTGGTGGAGATGGTGATGACGGTGACGGTGATGGGGGTGATGATGATCCTGCAGAACCAAATTTAATTAATCGTAATGTACCTCGTCGAAATGGTTTATTACCTGATAAAGTAACCGTATACAAAACATTAGTTTATACTTATCCTTTTGGAGCTGGACCACCTTATGTGGATCGAGTACGACGTGCTGAACAACGTCTTGAATAATATTATATTTTAAAATAAGTAACTCAAACTAAACTAATTCATTTAACCTTGAAACTTCAACCATGCATCAATACGTAAATTCAGCCTCTGAATTATTTAATAACAAAGAACATTATCGTGTTTTCTCTTCAGAATATAAATTTAATAATGATCATAATTATGACTTTCATAATGTTCACCATGATAAAGACAACTTAGGAATTCGTATGAAAGGAAAATTAGGTACATGGGAAGCAGCTCTATGTGAAATAAGTTATGTTCAAGGAAGTTATTCTATAGCTCGTGATTACAGATATCATTGGCAAATTTTAATTGACTCTCCCCTTGAAGCTTTAAAAGATGAATATGCTATTACACCAACAATATATTGCACAGCCTTAAGAGCTACTATAATAGCAAGATTACTTACAAGTACCCCAAAACCGGATGGATATGATTTATTAGGTGAAATTGAAATCGCTTTACAAGAATTAAAAATTCCTGGATCTCCTAATGAATCTAACCCGATGATAAAGCTAGGCACTTATAGTGGTGGAGCTGCTAGCGTTACAGTGGTAAAAGGATATCGATTAGCCATAAGCCGTACATTAGCTCATTTAATAGGATTTCCTAATGAATATAATACCGAATTAAAACCAGTTACTGATGACTTAAACATGCCTCATATGATATGGATCAATAATATGTTTGATTTTAGCAAAGATACAATGAAACGACTTTTACCTTACAGAGGTTCAGGCGGTTTTAAATTAGTAACACGATTACTTAAAACGAATAATAAACCTAAAGAAATTCATGTTACCTGTAATCTTATTCAACCTGAACCTTATGGCGATATAAATAAAAACGTATTACGAAGTATTCAACCCTCATTTCAAGCCTATGGTAGTCCTGTAACCCATGTTTTTACAGATAGAATTTATAGACCTTTAC
The DNA here is from genome assembly GCA_026546935.2 of Palythoa grandiflora. Taxonomy (NCBI): domain Eukaryota; kingdom Metazoa; phylum Cnidaria; class Anthozoa; order Zoantharia; family Sphenopidae; genus Palythoa; species Palythoa grandiflora. The sequence continues at coordinate 4,381 of JAOCPT020611530.1, read as the reverse complement.
AAGCCTATATGCTTGATTGGGCAAAAGTTACTATAAAAGGAAAAGATGGTGAAACAAATGTTGTACACCCTTATGGGCATGTAAGACTCTTAATGCATTTTAGACATAAAAAACAAATAGATATATAATAATACCGCGAAACCTTATAAAAAGAAAAACTGAAGTTAAAACCTTCATTTTAGCATGGCCACTGCCATAGTGGCACGTGAAAGTAATTTTTTAAACCGTCTTCATCGTATTCAATCTACAAGAGCTTATCAATCTCTCATACGTAGAGCTACTCCTCAACAAATTCAAGCCTTGGAAGAAATCATTGAAAATATTTTACATAACGGACGTATTACTACAGATCGTTTTAAAGAAAGACTTCGACCCAAAGCTCGTTTTTTTCGGGAATTTGTACATAAAAAAACACCACTCAAACGAAAAAAAAGATTACTCAATCAACAAGGTTCCGGCCTAAGAAATACCATTAAACAAGTAATTCCGTCTCTTAGAAAAGGAGGTTTAATACTAACTCAAACTCGTGACAATATTCCCTATTGAAAAAATGGCTAAACGAATGGTACTCGTTCCTGAAGAACAACAGGCTTTAGCTTATCAGCAAAAAAAGAGTATTACCCCACAATTACGATCTATCGCTAATATTGATGCTTTAATGAATTATCTTTTATACTCAAGTAAATTACCTTCAAAACGTCGAATGCGTTTGTATAATCAACTTAATATTCAAAAACAAAATATCTCAAGACAATTTGGAGATGTAGGAATTGCACCATCTATGCAAATAGCTCAAGCAAGACTACCTACACCTACACGTCGAACTCTTGTAGGTCATGAAGAACCTTTACCACAACCTATTCCTAATTTAGGTCAAGCTCCAGGAAGAGCTCGTCTACCTCCAGGCGCTCCTTTTAGACAACGCAGTCGTTCTTTAACTCGTGCCTCTAGTAGAATAGCAAGACCACGGACTCGTTCTTTATCCGCACCTCGCCGTACAATAAGACCGCCACCTCCACCTATACAACAACCAATAGTGCCACCAGTACCTGTACCACCGCCACAAATTCCTCCACCACCACCAGCTAGTCGAGATACTATTCAAAGAACACGTAAAAGAAAAAGACCGCGTACTGAATTTAAACTTAAACCATCCCCTATAACACGAAGCCGTTCTAGAACCTTAGCTATAGATCCTAGAAGTCTAGCTGAAGATTGGACCCGTTTAAGACGAAGATAAGAATAAAGTAATTAATTTTATAAAATTAAAATTAAATAATTTAATATATTTAAAACAAAAATAACTTACATTTGTTTTATTTTTTATTACAGAAAGAAACAAAATATAAAGAATATAAAAGAGCAATACATTCATATATCAGTATTTTTTAAAATGGCAAGAAAACGTAGAAGCCGTACTGCTTTAAAGATGAAACATTATAAAAGAAAACAGTCAGAAGCTGGTTTAAAACGTAAGCACCGAAGAAAAATCATACAACAGCATGGTAGTGGAGCTTTCGATTGGTTAAATATAGTAGGACCCGTATTAGGAATTTTAGCAGCAGTCATTTAAAAATAATATGGCAGGAAAACGTATCTCATCGCTATTCATGATAAATCCAAAAAGAAGACGACGACGTCATCGTCGTCGTAAAAGAAAACAGATAGGAGGAGCTTTACAACGTCGACGAGGTCCTTCTACCGTAGATAAAATCGGATGGGCCTTATCCACCATAATCACCCCAGAAGTTAGCTTTCAAAAAGCAGGAGAAGTTTTACTAGGTCAAGCCATTAAAGGAATAACAGATCAATTTTAAAAAGTTAAAAAGGTCTTTTAGGAATATTTTACCTATACACCTAATTATTTATATTATTATTATATTTTTTGTTTTTCAATAAAATAATTTTAAAAAACCCAAAAAACAACAGTAGTCATTGTCATTCATTTTTTTTTGTAAAACATCTTTTATTTATTCATTTATTTAGATTGCTGAGACAATTCAGAAGCTGCCACTGCATTATAGTAGGCCCACTGTTCCTCAGCCATCTGCTGCTGTTGCTGATTCCCAAACTGAGAAAATGTATTCAACACCGCTGGATGACACCAATATAAAGGTATATACCAAGCTGGTGGTTGTAACGGTGGTGCTGATGTCACATCTTGCTCATTTAACGAATTATCAACAGGCTCAGATGCTACTTCTTCTTTACTATCCATCTTAATGACTGTAATAAGGTCATTTGATGGATTAGACCTCCCATCCGTCTCCATTCTTTCTTCTTCTTCAGCTACTACTACTGCGGCTTTTGACACCTTCTTTTTCTTAGATGTTGTTTTGTTTCTCTTTCTTTTTGCTTTTTTAGTAGTTGTTAGAATACCAGCGGCGGCAGCCCTTTTTCTTCTTTTCTTTTTCTGAACTTGTTGTTGCTCTTTTGGCTTAACACTTTCCTCTCCCTCTTGTTTCTCTTCACTTTTATAAACATAAATAGGGGGTTCTGAAAATAAAATAGTATACGGTTCCCCATTTTTTGGAGGCTCTTTATGCCATTCTGGATGAAGTTCCTCCGGATTCTGCAAGCTTGCTTCAACCTCTGATATACCGCATTTTACGGTAGACACATCGTCAGCATCACTCTGTTTCTTTTCTTCATACTCATAAATAGGAGGATCTGATTCTAAAATTTCATAACGTTCCCCATTTTTGGGAGGTTCCGTATGCCAATTCTTTGAAGGATCTTTAGGATAAAGAATTGGATCATCATCCTCTTCTTTTTTCACAGTCACCTTATTTCCCTCTTGCTGCTCTACTTCATCAACACCACTATACATCAATTTCCACGGATCCATATCCATTTTTTCACTTTTTCTTTTTCAACAAACAACGAAATGGTTTTTGCTGTAAAACACTTCAATTTATATAGACTTCTGAACAGTTACAAAATCAACTCTTAACCAATCACAGTGCTGCAACATAATTTCCTGACATTTGATTGGATCCTTGTGTAACTCTTCAAGGGAATATTTAGCACGGATCTGTTTCCAGGAATGACACACTTGCTGTAACGCTTCCCAAAAATTCTTCCCAGGCTGCTCTATAAGCACCATTTTAACAAAACACCGCCGCTGATACTCGCCATAATAGAGCAACCAGTTTAAAACTTCTTCAGGTGTTGTAGCATCCATAGCACTTATATACTCAATAGAATAGTCATAAAAAAAGCCACTCGTATCAAGCAGAATCTCTTCCATCTTCTCATAAATTTTCAAACTACCCGCTCTGTGCATCAGTTCTGTTAATAAATCTGCCATATTTAAAAATGGCGGCTTTCTATCCTCTCTTAAAAAAATCTGAGGTGGTTTTATCAAATCACTCTTCCAAGGCCAAAAGCGTCGAAATGTTTCCATTGTAATATCCTGATAAAACCCATCTTTATACGTATGTTCTTTCCGAATATTACGCCATGCCTCGCACAAGGCTTCCAAGGCTTGCCAAAACGTTTTGTAAGGCTGTTCTGCTTTCAATTTTCTTAAGAAAGAAACACGACAAGCATGGCTCGGTATAACAATCAGCCAATTGAAAGCTTGCAAAGCTGTTTGAGCATCCCATATAGCTATGTAATCAATAGCCCAATCTCTTTCTCTTTTACATAGTTTTCTTAACAAACCACTCCTAATTTCTGGCACCTCCTTATTAAGAGCTGTTATTAATTCATCCTCAGAAACCAACAAACTTGTCACTTGAAGCCTTGATAAGTTATGATGTTTCCGATAACGCTCTTTCAAAGCCCAACTTGTCATCCAACAAGGACCATCATCACTTTCAGCTTTTCGTTTCGTTCCCATTTTTCACGACTGACGACTTTTCTAATCTGACACTTGCTTCTGCTGCAGCTGCAGGCTTCTTTTTCCTTTTCTTTCTCTTAATTTGTTTTAGTTTAGACTTTTCTTGTTGTTCATCAATCCCTTTACACAATTCAGCTGCTGCTTCCATTTCCAGTTTGATTTACTCCTACAAACAAAAAATTTTATATACTTTTAATGACGTCACACTATCACATCAGCATCACGTCATTGTATTTTTACTATCACGTGATCACCTCCCAGTCAGCGGTCTCCCCTCCCAATTTTTACTCGTACTACGTTTTTTTCTCGTAGTACGTTTTTTTCTCGTAGTACGCTTTTTATGCGTACTACGCTTTTTTCTCGTAGTACGAAGAATGTTAGGAATGCAATTCTAGACCAATCACAGACAGTTATTTGCCCCATAGTGACCCCCCTCACTACTAATAAAATGTATGGGTCAGTCGGCTAAAATCTCTTTGACTAACCGTTCATTGGTGGATTTCGATCCGACAGAATAATTAAACTGTGTATAAACAA
>JAOCPT020611486.1:0-10091 GCA_026546935.2 Palythoa grandiflora | reverse complement strand
CCCGGTATTTAGCATCGTTCGACATTCATAAACACCGTTCGATAAAATCGAATGGATGTTGAAGCAAATGTTGAAACGGTTTGCGCGGGCCTTAAGGCATGTCAATCTGACGCTTTCTTTATAATTGTTTTTTTTTCTTTATGCTAATTTGTTCTACAATTTATATTGACATTCACTCTCTACAAACTGTAATTAGTAGTTGCACTGAAGATGGCAGTAGGTGCACTACAGAAACATGTTTGCTTTAAAGGTGTTTTCATTTCTCTTAAGAAAATGTAATTATTACTGTGTTAAAGCATATCAGTATAGAATTATTGCTTGTTATAGTCGAACACGCACTCAAGAAAGACACGCTCCTTGCATTTGAACTTCCTTGTTCTTTCTAGGATTACGTCACTGAAACAAACACCGCTATTGAACCCGGAAACTGAATATTACGAAGAGCTGATTGGTTTTATTAGCCAGTATGTTTCGGTTAACTATGTAGAGGTAAGTTCATATTCAGTCTATACATGTTTTACGATCTGGTTAACTATCAGGGTCAGGTTGAAGCAAACGGGAGTCGCTTGCTTCAGTCATTTTTTTCGTCTTTGTTTTTTTAAAATCATATTAAAATATCAAGTAGATCCTGACTGCCCTTAGGGCTATAATACGGATATTTTGTCACATAATGCGAGATTCAAGATCTACATCATATACAGTTTAAAAACATAGGTGGAAAATTTAAACAAAAGCTTCAGTGTTCATCGTCAGAAACAGACGCACTAATATGTCTTTAGAGCAGAACAATTGGCGGGAAAAATTAGATGACTCAATTGGTAATGAAACCCACTACTCCACTTCTTGACCGGCGCTGAACCACTGAGCTACCGAGGCAACTTCAGTGGGATGGGCTGATTTGAAATACTGATTTTTACCAGCATTGGCTCTAAAGACACATCAGGAATTCTCTCTCCTAAAATGAACGGGTTGTTTGAAATGTGTCGTATATATATTACTTTGATAAAACATTTACATCAATCATGTCCGATGAGAAAGTTTCTTGACGACCGACATATAATTATTTGTGATCTAAGGTTTCAGATTTTTTTCAAGACTACGATCTTCTGCGAACCGGCTTTGTAGAGGTCAGCGACTTTAAAAAGGGTCTCAAAGCTATGGGACCTGAAAGCTTGACAGAAACTCAAATGGCAGTTTTAGAAGAACATTACCGCGTTTCCGACAAACCTAACAAGTGCGAGTGGGTGCGGTTTATGCATGACGTAGAAAAAGGTAAGTACCTGCAAGTATAATTTTCAGAGGAATCTTAACTCCAATTTTGATTTTCTGTTTGAACGCTCGCATTTAAATGACTTGTTATACAGGCAACTGCAGCTTTTTGAGCACTCTAAACCAGTAGACTAACCAAACCCGGTAAAATCACTTGAAAAGCACTGGATAGATAGATAAGCAAACAATATGATGATGATGATGATGATGATGATGATGATGATGATGATGACAATGATGACGACGATGATGATGACGACGACGATACGATGACCATGATTTTGATCAGATGATGATGATTTTGATAGATGATGATGGTGGTGATGATGATAATGATGATGATGATGATGATCTAGTGATAATGATGATGACAATGAAAATTATGATCGATGATGATAGTGGAGGTGGTGATGATGATGATAACGATGACGACGATGATGAAGTTTTATTAAATCACCGTCTTTACGGAAGTAAAAAGTAGTACTAACAAACTGATAGACAGACAGGCAGACAAAAAGCGGATGAATAGACAGATACATCGCCGTGATAACACTTGATTGAGTTTGAGCGTTTTTTATTCTCTTCCAAGTATCAACACTGACGTATATTTTGTATTTCAAGCTAATGGTGATGAATCACAATCACATACTGAGTTCAGTACCGTTGACAAGAACGACAAACTACAAACTACAAACGAAGACACCGATGCGTGGGCATCGCTGCAACTTTCATTCAACGACATTGATAAGTATGTCTTTTGTTAATTGACAAAATATAGATGTTCTCTTTCTATGAACTAAAATAGATTAAACCCCTGACTCAGAAAGAAAGAATGACATTCTTCCCTGTAGCATGTAGCTGGTTAAATACCCTAGAACGTTTCTTTATGTATGACTTTTTAACAAGCCGACGCTGAATCTGGTGAAGACCCCTGTTACAAAGCGCAATTTTCTTAGCAACTTGTCTCGCAGTGCTTGAAAATGTAGCATTACAAATTGCCGTAGTTGGGTGTCACGCTACAAGGCGATCTAAGCAACTTGGAATAATTGTAATAATGCCATGTGAAAATGCGTAGTGTATAACAGGGCCTTAAATGTGAAAAAAATCGAAACGAACATTTTACTTTTCTAATTAGCTTGTTTTATAAAATGTAAAAAAATGAACGAAAGCAATGAACTAGTAAATAAATGTCATACAGCATATTTAGTAGCAACAAAGCGAAGAAAACAAAACTTAGCTAGAGGGAAAAATGATTGGTTCAAAAAAACACTGCGGGTTACATAGTCCGAGTGGTTCATAAAGGATGGCAGTGTATAACACGATGTTTCTGAAAATCAAAACAAGCATGTGAAGCTCTATGTCAATCAAACAAGATCTAAACATTGTTGAAAATATTAGCAGAGTTTTAAGAATAGTTGCTTTCTGTGTTTCTTCTTCAGAAACAATACTGGTTATGTGACAGTTTTAAAAGCTAAACAATGCCTCCAAGGAATTGTTTGTAAAGACGAGATGAAGGTAAGCAGAGTTCAATGGTTCCATTATCTTAACATTATATTAAATTCAACTAGGATTTAACCATTCAATAATGGAACTAGAGTTTGTGAAAGTGAAACATTAGTTACTCCAAGAGTATGCATGCTAGGATTTAAAATTTCGATCGTTTCCCAGTAAGTGGAGGTAACGCGATCATAATCTAACAAAAATTATGGCGAACGATAGTTGTGGGGCTGTTTGTTGGGACTCTTTGCTATGAATTTTACATGCGCGCTAAACAATAATCGATGACACAGCTTTAAAAGCAAGTGCGAGAGCCTTTGACATGTTGGTTCCACCAGACATCCAACCCTGCGTTTTGGTTGTAATCGATCAGTCGATCTTTCAAATCTTTTGTTGTTTGAATGAACGCTTCTTTTGATTCGCTGTCATGCAATTGTCGGCATAAAACGGTGTTCTTCGTCATTTGGTTAGGCAAGCATCAACTTTCACTTAAAGACGATATTAAACATTGGATGGTTCGATTAGCAGCATCCAAATAGCATCAACTACGCCGGACACTGACGTCTGGTATATAGGGGGTATATAGTTTCTTCTGTGCTTAGATGGTAGAATTTCCTTTTATTTAGTTTCAAGTTTTCAAAGTTTAAAAATCTTTAAAATGGCTTAACATGGAAAAATGAAACAAAAATCATCACATATGAAACTTCCGCTTCAACAATATGTAGTTTCGTCAGTGGCTGATATTTTTCGACTCACGATTTCCGATCTCAAGTTAAACACTCTTACCACTTGGGCCCAGTTGTACAAAAGCCGGTTAGTACTAACCACAGGGTCATATTTTGACCTATGTTTATGTCTTCTATCTTATAGGAACTTATTTATTTGAGCTGTATTTTTTGAATTAGTAAAGTTTTTACTTGGAAAAACTGAACAGTTAGTATATTCATTTTTTTAATTGATTATTTCTATATTTATGTCAAAACCTTTGTTTTATCCCTCTTTGCCCCACTTTTTTATTTCCACAGGCAATAGAAGAAAGGTACACAGAAGATACAGGATTTAATTATTTGCTCTTTCTGCAAGACGCACAGGTAAGATTTACTATCGAAACACAAAAAGAAGCAGCAAGATTCTTCCTTTTTTTAAACCATTTCTTTTAAAATTAAGGTAATGCATATCAAACAAAAATTATGCATAGTAACTGAATTAATCATCGCAGCCACGAATGTGCAGTGTTGCTTTATGAAAAATCTTTCAAACTAACACATAAATTGTCAATCTAAGTGCCTATATAGTTACTTCGCAAGAATACGATAACAAAATTTTCACGAATCCACCGGTACCTATTGAAGCTTTTGAAATGTTATCTGTAGAAAATATCCTTATATTGTTAAAGTTGTTATACCTTACAAAAATCTTTATTGAAAACGACATAAATAAATTAGATCTATGTGTAATTGGTACTCAAAAATAACTCTAAGGAGGATTGGAATGGATTATTAGGTATTTGTGGGCTGGAGGGTGGGCAATTTCCGAAAAGAAATTTACACAGCTTTCAAAGGTAACAAAAAAGAATAAAAAAGGTATTTCTAAAAAAAAAACAGCATAGCATCGAGTGAAGGCATGCCCCGACTGGATTGTGCTGGACACTTTTTTGAATTTGGAGCACTATTTTCTTGACTTTTGAGTAGAATTTTAGCATTTTTTCTCTTTCCGGGCAACATTTTAAGCCTTTTTTTTACAATTTTCCACATGTTAGATGTAACATTTTGTCTTCCAAACGTTTTCAGAAAGCCGAGTAAATCTATTTTCATGAATTTAAATATTTCCACCTTGTCGCCTGACTGTTGTCATGGAGATGCATAATGGAAACGGCCGATTTTTTATTGGCTCGTGTATCTTACAGAACTTTTCGCGCTCTTCGCTGTTCAGCGCAGCTGTTGACGAAAGCGCTTTTTCTAAACCGGTCAAATAATGTAGCTGCAAGATGGAGGCAACAAACCAGCTCAGTAAGTTTGAAGACGAAGAAAGTATTGACCCAGCTACAGTAGCTGATATGAATTGACGAACTACTCAAAATAACTCTGAAATACGATATATTTTCACACGAAGAATCCACATTCTTTTCCACGATACAATCACAAGAGTCACGCTCCTTTAACGAGTTCTATTCAATTCCGGATAACGACTACTTCAAGAGTTCTACTCAAAACTTCTTTCTAAAACTGAATGCGTAAACTCTCTCGATTCGTTCTGCTTGAAACTAGTTCTGCTCTGGTTCAACCGGTTTTATGTGATATCACTTTTTAACAGTAGTAATAAATGTTGAGCTTCGTTAATTACTCTAGAAGGCGTATCGATATAATAGAGCAGAAAGAGCCTAATAGCGGTTGTAGCTATACACTACGATACGCTGAAGGCCATACGGTTCTGTGATGCCGTGTGAGTGCTCTAGAAACGAAGCCGATGTATTAACGGTTGAAGAGTGTGACTGAGTCGATCATGGGTTTGTATCTTAATAAAAAGTTTTATTCGAAAAAGCATCGATGTTTTACTTGTACGGTCACCTGTTAGATAATCGAGGTCTAAAGCTTTGATAAAACTAAGGATAGCTTTGTACATCTGCTAGGAAACAATTAAAAACTTCGAGCAACTTCAAGCACTATTTCTAGATTTCAAACACTATTTCAAAACTTCGAGCACTTTTTTTGCCATGTTTTGAGCACTTTTTGGCCCTTTTTGAGCACAATTGAGACATGCCTAATCGAACGAAAAACAATCCGCCCCAAAAAATTGCCCAACATTCTCCTTCTCAATTAAGTGATATTCCGTCCCTAAGCTAACCCCCATCCCCCCTCAAACTTGTATGTAATGGTCCGTCCGTAAGGACTAATCTAGCCTCCCCCTGATTTATCTAATGGTCCGTCTCTAAGGTACTCCCTCCCCACTCAATTATCTAATGGTCCGTCTCTAAGGTATCCCCTCCCCACTCAATTATCTAATGGTCCGTCTCTAAGGTACACTTTCCCCACTGAATTATCTAATGGTCCGTCTCTAAGGTACCCCCTCTTAATCAAATTTATGTGCAATGGTCCGTCTCTAAGGTACACTTTCCCCACTCAATTAACTAATGGTCCGTCTCTAAGGTACCCACTCCCCACTGACTTCTATCTAATGGACCGACTCTCTGGTACCCTACCCCACTGCATTATCTAATGGTCCGTCTCTAAGGTACCCCCTCCCCACTGAATTATCTAATGGTTCGTCTCTAAGGTACCCTCTCCCCACTCAATTATCTAATGGTCCGTCTCTAGGGTACCCCTTCCCCACTCAATTAACTAATGGTCCGTCTCTAAGGTACACTTTCCCCACTGAATTATCTAATGGTCCGTCTCTAAGGTACCCCCTCTCAATCAAATTTATGTGTAATGGTCCGTCTCTAAGGTACACTTTCCCCACTCAATTAACTAATGGTCCGTCTCTAAGGTACCCCCTCTCAATCAAATTTATGTGTAATGGTCCGTCTCTAAGGTATTCCCCTCTCAATCAAATTTGTGTGTAATGGTCCGTCAAGCAAATGTTGGTTCAGCTAGCTATTAAAAATACTCATTATTTGTGAAAAAAATTATTGAGCTTAAACTTGTATAATTAGTATCAAACTTTGGGTTTATCTCTGTTTTGAAAATATTTCTTCTTAATATCTAATCATTTTATTTTAACCTCAAGACTTTTTCCTTTCTAGGATCATAATGGGACGCCATTCAAGGTAATTAAAAATATAACAATGTTGAAAAAAAACTATAAACAAGTCAGTTGACGTGAAGTACTTCAAAGTGGGGGATTTTTACAAATGAAGATTAGAATTGATGCTTTTCCCAACTCTGTGATTTAAATAAGCGATACACCTTTTCATTTTGCACGCATATTTAAATTAAATTGTTTATCTTATCAAAAATATTCAAGATTTCTTACTGCCCTAAAGCTTATGAATATAGGAATTTTTAAGCGTTAGCTGTTTGTCGGAGTATTTGCCATTTTGACTGGTTACTGACCGATGGCATGACGCCATGACAACCAATGACCAATCAGAAGTCAGCTGATCTCCATGTGTGCTAACGGTTTAATATTGCAGGACACTCATTTCGGATCGAATCGATCAGAGCTATTGGGTATAAACTGCCAATTATTAGACGTTAATGACAACTCTTTAGCAAAAAGGGGAAAAATAACAAGCACGGATTTTTAAAAGAGCATCAAAAAATGCCTAGAGCTAGTTACAAACGATCATGAGATCACGAGGTTAGTCAAAATTTCTTGCAAATACTTGCGAGTTTACTGTAAACAAGACCAATTTCCTATTATACAAATTTAAAATTTTAAAATGCCATGCAAACATAATTATTATTCTCATTGGGCTTGGTATGTCTGTAATAGATGTGGTTTGATTTTATTTCTCATTATACCTAGGCAATAAGGCGTAGTTGGAGGAAGACCAAGAAACGTTTTGCTGTAAGAAGCACTGTTTCCCCACAGACAATCACCACAGAATTTTCCGAACGGACGGAGCATGCCGCAGCAGAGTGCGAACTGAGCTCCCATCAGATCACAAGAAGCCGTAACTGCAACCGATTTTCGATCTCGTACGAATTCATTGCGTGGAGCATTTTCCTTCTTGGCACGTTGCTGTGTACCGTGGACCACTTTTATCGCAACGGTGACGTCATACTCGGTAGATCCGGTAAACTCCCGAGCCGTCTTTGGGGAACGCATTTTGGGGAGACGCTTACGAACGTCGTGTGGGCGGTTACAGCACGAGTGATAATCACAGCTCAGAACATGATGTTCTACACAACATTATGGTGCTTTCCTAACTTCCTCAGCGAGGTCGCCCCAAGATGGTTAAGCATCAACGGAATTCGTGATGTTCACCTGAAGATGCATAGAATGACTGGGATATTTCTGATTGCCATTCCATCGCTTGCTCATGTTCTGGTTATCTTCGTGCCACCTCTTATTGATGGTACACAGCTGAAGTACTACCCACCCAGCAGTTTTAACTACAGCAAATCTCCTGATCACCTTAACTGGTCAACGTTTTGGGACCCGGCAGCAGTTCACAACTGGAGCTTTAATGATTACAGAGGAGTGCATTTGACGGTAGACGAAATTTATCGATTTGTTCTCACGATCGTCATCTTTTGTTTCTTATTTCCATTAAGTCGTTCAGAATACCTAAACAACCGCAGTTACTCCACCGCCATGGCTCTCCACGTTTTGGCAGGAATTTTATATGCCATAGACAATATCCGCAAGATCACTCACGGACTTTCTCACGTCTTCAATCTCCCAGTGTTGATTATTTGGTGCATAGACAGGTTGCTGTGCATCTTTGTATACAGAAAATGCACTGGAAAGATTATAACGAAGAACGTAATTGGAACCAACGAGTACACAGTAACTTTTGTGAAGTTGAACCGCAGTGAACATGAGCCAGGAGTCGGTGACATCTACTACCTTCATCATAACCATAAGATGTTTCGTAACCTTGTTCCCCAAAGGGCCCATCCTTTCACTTCCTTCAGCAACCACGGAGAGGACTCAAGCTGGGACATTGGCTTCGTAATGACAGTAATGGAGGATCATGAACAATGGTTTTTACCATGGACAAACTGGTTGGCACCTACAGATCAAGTCTCCTTACACATTTGGGGTCCATATCGCTCCTCTGTTTGGCAGCTACACCAGCGCCTACTAAATCCATCCGCAGGAACATCAACTTCTAGTTTTCTCCTATTAGCAAGTGGTTCTGGCTTTGGATATCTCCTCGATGTTCTTGGCATTCTAGCTTACAAAACAAATCCGGAGAAACATGAAAGCAAAATCAAGCCAAAGATTGACATTCACTACACCGTCCGTTCTCAGGCATTCTTTGCATACTTCAAGAACAGAACCAACATGCTCGTCAAGCAAATAAAAGAAAAAAAGATCGCGTCTGTTACGTTTAACTGTTATGTCACTGGAAAAGTTGAAAAACAGGAGACAGACAATGACCAAGAACAAGAAAGTGAAATAGATGTCTTCAACTGCCACCTCAACATTGAAAAGGTTTTGAAAACTGCAGGCAAGAATACCTTCATTTCGTTTGTTGGGAGACCAGCCGTTGCCGACGAAATAAGCAAAATCTGTGAAAAGAAGGGTTTAAACCTGGTTAAAGATTACACTAACGGACAGAGAGGAAATCGAGACAAACAGCTGATAGGTAAATACTTAAAACTTGGTATCTGGATATCTTTTTTGATTGCCCTTTTTTGTCTCCTAGCGCATGTGTTTATTGATGTAAATGATATCAAAAGAATCGTCCAAAACCCCGCAACAAACGTTGTTGACAACAAAACTAGGCTTTCAGGAAATTGAGCTGATTTTCTCTTACAGTCGTTTGGTACAGGTACGTTTCTTAGTTTGTTTCTGAGTTCGTGATTGGGTTTTGATGGATGTCAATCAAACTTTGTTTCTATGACAATCGATGTAGGAGCAGCTGAAGGTCAATGGCCGTTTACGTTTTGTATTTGGCGCGGCGGGAATGTCGTTTGTTTGCCGTCCACAAAAAACCAGTCGCTAAGTACGTCGGAAACAAACTGCGTTACTACAAACGTTTGTAAATTCTGCAGGATATTTTGCATTCTTTTGTTTGCTGGACATTTGGAACGACTTTTCTTTTTAATTATTTGGTAACAGACAAACATGCAAGATAAAATAGATAGGTGCGTCAAGCTGAGAGATAATAGGTTAATATTGGAGATCATGTAATAACCAACCCTTGTACACAATGTTTTTGTAGGAGACGTTTGCAGTTCTCTATTCGAGATTCATTGCACTAACTAATTTGCAACACTGTAATCGGGCAGTGTAATCTGACAGTTGGTTGTTAATCGGCACCTGTAATCGGACAGTTACATTAGCCAATCATTTAAAGTCCTTTCAGATAAATCCACTAATCACAACATAGATTACAACCTTCAAAGCTGTGGCTTTTTCTAAAGTAGAGGAATTTGTAACTTTGGAAGCTTTTCTCCAAATTATTTTCAAATTGCACTTTTTTGTTTTACGGAAACTGTAATGATTATGATTAATTGATAACTCGTATGATTACAGACTGAATTGGACTCTACTCAGTCCTATTACCAATTATAAATCGAGCCTCATTTGTTATTATTTATTTATTTAATTATTTATTTATTATTATCATTATATTATTATTATTATCATTATCATTATCATTATCATTATCATTATCATTATCATTATCATTATCATTATCATTATCA
>JAOCPT020611441.1:0-10092 GCA_026546935.2 Palythoa grandiflora | reverse complement strand
GCTCTTTTCAGCAAAAGCTAATTAGTTTTTAATACATTTAAATGGGTTTTTATAAACACGGTAGAGCTCGTTTTTTTTTAGGAAAACCTCAACTTTTGAGGGACGACTAAAAAATAATTGCTGGTTGCCCTATGTACAACAAGAATCACTGCTAATAATTATATACTTAGGTATTTCTAGGTAGCAGTTACATAAAGGTTGCAATGTTTGACATTTGCATTGAATGGAATTATTTTATCTGGTAACAAGTCACATTATGTTTATAATTTGAATATGGGTGAAATACCTTCACATTTTGTTGTGAGTGACAGCGGCATAGCCAGGATCTGAAAGTTCTGTGGGCCCGAGAGATGAACCCAATGGCACATGCCCCCTCCCCACACAGGATAATTTTTCAAAACAGAGTCTTTGAAACCACATCAGTTTTCAGAACAAGTTCTATAGTTGACAGTGAGTACCACACAACATTCAGTGCCTTCAATTTTTTTTTCACCTAATGTTTTCTTTTCAAAAAAAATATTTGTAGGCCAAAACCTACAGGCAGCTAAACACAAAAAATATAATATGAAAGATATCATTTCTTTTTTGGTCTTAAATTATTTGTTTTAACTGTCTCATAATAAACCTTTAAAACTGTGAAAGTTATGAATATCTTCTCCCACAATATGCGCAAAACGCGTATAATCTTTTATACTGTAATTTTTAATTTTAAATTACTTTTAGAACTGCACGTTGCCCTGTCACAAAGTTCTACTAAAATTTGTATTACTGTGCATTCCTCGATATATGCGAAGTTCATAAAAGCAAGAACAATAAGCGACAAGTTATTTTTAATGAAATTTAAACATAAACTTGGGGTACTGAACTGAGAAATTTGTTAATGACATGTCATCAAGCAACAGACAGGTTGAAGGGAAAATCCTGCAGTACTGTGCAAACTAGACATCTAAGTAAATTTTCATTCGGAAGAATCAGAAAGAAGTAAAAAGAAACGTAAAGCAATGCAGTTCTAAAGAGAGGAAAATACGGTAATTCTAACAGCTAGATTGTAATTCTTCACTCACCCAAGCAGAGAAAGAAGTTCAGAGACATGGTGATGTATTCGAAATTCACTCATGATTTGTTCAGTGATGTTATCTACTGCATAACGTGTTTACAATTGATGAACCATCGAAAAGTACTGGCGTCAAAAAAAAAAAAACAAAAAGAAACTGACTGAACGAAATATTAAAACACGGAAACTGCTAGTGACTTTCACAGATCCGCCATGTTTTTAGCGCCATTTTCAAAAGAGTTTAGAGAAACACCGCTGGTTTGAGCCTGCTAGAGATGTAAAATTATGTCTGTGCAGGGTAGGGTGTATGATTAAAGTTACAAGAGCGATTAAAAATGAATCAAATGTATTTTAAGTGTACCGAATGTAATTTCTGAAATGCAGCAAGTAGAAAGGTTTCTGCTTTGTTACAATGTAAAAGTAAAAACGTTTCTTCTTTTCGTTCAGGAGACCTTACACAGCGTCGAGCATGGGGGGGAGGGAGGGTGGTAGTTTGTAAAGCAACGCAAGTTTCGCTGTTTGTTGTGTCGAATAGCAGATCATTTTGATCTCATGAGTTTGTAGGGATTCTAGATAAAAAAAACACGTTTGAAGTCCCTAAATTTAATTGTAGGTGCCGTCGTAACAAACTGCGGGAACACTGATCTCTCGATCTGATTTTTTTGCCCATTAAACTGGAAGCTCACTTCTTTGCAGAATGATTATGAAGGCGTTGAAGAGAACAACGGATTGCCAGGAAATCCCCATAAACCATGGTGAAAGTGAATCATTAAAAGAACCAAAGATAAAACACCCGGATAGAAAACGCAAGTCACCTTACTTCCAAATCAAACGTGCACCAAGAACTAAAATTAAAAAGTTGATGGACAACACTTCTCGGAAAGTGCTTCAAGATGCAAGAGGATTCAAGGAAGGAACAACCATGCACGCGATCGCGACCCAGCCGATTTCTAAGGATAAAAAAACAAGAGTAAGAACAAAAGTACGAAAGACAAGATTAAAAAAAGTTGCGGTGGTAAAAAGTATTAGCACTTTAAATACTAAAATTTCTGCCACTAGCCAAAATGTTGAAAGACAGCGAAGCACTTGTGTAGGAGTTGAGAAAAAGACGATTATTGGATTACAGGATGAACTAAGTGCAGTTTGTTTAGCTAATGACACAGAAGATGGCACAGAGGGCGGTCTGAGATGTAATTCAACTGCTGTTGAAGCTGCCAGATGTGATCTTGAGAAACAGCAAGGAACGTTTGTCGATTTAGATGCTACAATTAAAAGATCAAACATTCAATTACAAAATTCATTCCCTGCAGTGTGTCTAGGTTATGATACACACCATCGCACAGAGGATGATTTTAAAAGAGAAGCATGTAGGACAGAAGACGCTACCTATATTTGTAAGATTTGTAAGAAGCAGACTCAAAATTCATGTGCTCTCATGCATAGCAATGAGCAGCCAGATCCTAAAAGATCAATCATTACATTAGAAAAGCCAACAGTTTGCTTAGCTAACGATACACAACATCACATAGAGAAAAGTCAAAAATGTGACTCACCAATTTCTGAAACAACTCAACATGATCTTGACAAGCAGCAGAGTATGTTGATGGACCATGATGGGTGTCCAGACCCCAAAGGGGTGACCAGTAGATCAAAAGCCATATTAAATACAGTTACTATAGCTAACGATACTCATTATCAGACAGAAAATGGAATCAAGACAAGTCCCTATTTTTGTGGTGAATATAGCACTGCAAACAAACAAGAAGTTTCTTCATTCGTCACAAAGCGAAGATTCGAGAACATTTGGACACCACCAAAATCACCTTTTAATCTTGTTCAAGAACATCTTTTTCATGATCCATGGAAGCTCCTTGTTGCAACTATCTTCCTCAACAGAACAAATGGCAAAAAAGCAATTCCGTTGCTTTGGGAGTTTTTTGAATTGTGTTCTAATGCTGAGCAGTGCTGCAAGACAAACTGGAGAACAATTGCAGGTAGTTATTATTATGTTGCCATATGTCCAAAGTCAGCTATCAATAGTATAACAATTAATGTTGTTTCTCTCAGTAAAGATTATTAAATTTAGACTTTAAGCAAGTGGAGGTTACAGTAGAAAAACACTGAGAATTAAGACTACCCTACTCTTTTTGACAAATGTGTGGGTTATTTTTAAGCCACTTGATAAATATATACCAACAGTATGAGGCTTTTCCCTCCACTTAAAACCCTTTACCAAGAAGATGCAAACATTTAACTATTTTGTAGATGGGTCACTCCATGCCAACTCAACCAGTACTTCCCACCCGACCATCTCAGACCATCCACTTAATAATACTTAAGATAGTCAGTGAAGAAATCCCAAGGTTTCAGCTCTTAACTTCAAATACTTTTGCAGTTATGACACTGTGAAATTAGTCGGCCACACCCTTTTTTGGTTCTTGGTATTCAACTCCAAAATAACTTATGTAAATTTCTCATGATTTTTGCAGGCCGTAACTCAAATTTCATGTGTGGCGAGGTCTGTTGAAGGTGTGAAATTATGAGTGAAGAAATCCTAAGGTTTCAGCTCTTAGCTTCTAATAATTTGTAGTTATGACACTTTGAAATTAGTCGGCCATGCCTTTTTGTGGTTCCTGCTATTAAACTCCATAATATGTAAATGTTTCATGATTTTTGGAAGCTGTATCTCAATTTTGATTTGAGACAGAGCCATGAAACTTGATGCAGTACCTAAATGCGACCCTGGCTTTCAGAATATACCATCAGGAGTACTGTAGAATGCATTGTCATTTAGATCATAGTGTTGAAAATATGAGTTTTTAATTATTGCAACACAATATCATAGGATTTTGTAGGCACCCTGCAGATGAGGTATGTATGCTATAGCCTAAATATGGCTGGATATGTAATGTTTGGAAGCATGGCTATAAATAAAAACAGTTTCAACTCAATCAGAGGCTTAATTGAAGTATAAAGAAGGCTGAAAAAAAAGAGTGTGAGGCTAAAAATGCTTAATTTGTGCATAACTTCGGGGGATCATTTAATGTGGTTAACAAATATCCAGTGAGTAAAAAATCTAACTCTTCACCAAGTATGAATGACTGATCACAACTCCTTAAATAAGAAATGACTCTTTTAAATGTTACCATTTTCGGGGAAAAAAATCAAAACAATGTTGACATTTATTTAAGTTTGAACCAACTGTTAACCATTGAATCTTTGGTACATGTTTAACAAATGCAATAAAATAAGGCTTATATATATGATAGGTAACACTTACAAGCCCAAAAAAGTTTTTTCTATAAAATAATTAGGATTGAGACAACTGATATTGCTGTATTGCCTTGAAATTTCTTCCAGCTGGCCATTATTAGTTCAACATTATGTAATGGTTTAATAGTCTACAAAATACAGAGTTACATTATGCTGTGATAATAATTAAAGTATATTCATTTATATGTAATGTTTATAACTCACATAATTGTTTGAATTTAAAAAAAATGGTCGGAGTGGAGTGTGTGGGAAATAAGTAGAGATGTGGTTATATAGTAATGTAAAGAACGATTATACAATGAGAACAAAAGGAAATAAAGGGATTGATATGTGCGAGGAAAAAACATATATATGAAAAAAGACATGAATTCAAAAAGACAAAAGGACAAAAAGACAAAAAAAACGAAAAGACAAAAGGGTCTGGAATGACAAGAGTCTAATCAAATGCAAAGAGTTCGTTTATCCCATTGAGATTTGGAGTGCCTTAAGTGTGAATAAGTCGCATTTCTTTGGTTTTGCGACAATCGTTGCCGCTGTTGATGCAAGATAAGCCGAAAGCGACAAAATTAGAAATAGAGTGATGAGAGAGATTAAAATGGCAAGAAACAGGTTTCGAAAGATCGTTGGACATTCGCAACAATAGATCCATTACCTATACAAATTACAGTGACTAGCTGTTAGTTACTTCTGTTATTATTACTAGCAGTTGGTTGTCTTATTTGCAAAGTGAAGACTGATCAATAAGATAAATGAGCAACTTTTTTATTTTCACATTTTGTTTCTTTAGACCTCATTAAACCTTTGGGACTTCATGAGAAGCGAGCTAAAATCATTTTAAGGTTCTCTGAAGAATTCCTGACAAAGAACTGGAAATACCCAGATGAACTTCACGGAATCGGAAAATATGGTTGTGACTCATACAGGATATTTTGTCTTGGAGAATGGAAAACTGTCTGTCCAAAGGATCACAAACTCAATCTGTACCACAACTGGCTTTGGAAACGAGAGAAAGTGTAAAGGCTTTCTTTTACTAAATATAGGTGGCAGAAGGTGGGGTTGGGGGATCAATTTTATAACGCCTCCCCCCCCCCCCACAGTACGTTTTGTACGCTTGTGTCGAGATGTCGAAAATTGTGAACGACCCCTGACTGAAAACACAACAAAAAACACCTTCCCAAGATTTAATAATTTGATAGACCTTTAAGAAAACGAAGTTTAGTTGTTCGTTGAAGATAGCACTAAATCTTTATTATTGAAAACATGTCACAAGACCCTGGAAAAGCCACGAAACAATTCCAGAGGAGAACTTTCTCCATAGGAGATACAAAATACAAAGGTCTGTTTAAGTCATTATTACGATATACTTTCGACTACAATTTCAATAGCATAGTGAGAAAAGGTTCGTACATTCGAGACCGTTTCAATCACAATCGCAGACCAGCGCCGAATAACCCGAGCGTTGATTCACTCTCACTGCGACCAGGATGCTGAGCGAGAGAAAAGATTTCAAAAACTGCTATTTAAAACTCCAGTCTGTCTGCTCTTAAGTCCCGCTTGTAGCTAGTCTGTTGGCGTTAAACTCCACTCATTTCCCCATTTTGCAAGACTTTACGAAACGGCCTTAAGTTTTACTTCTGGAGTCTGTTCGCGCATGTGCAATTCCAAGCCTACGAATTGCAGACCCTCGCGGACGCCATCTTATCACGACGACCTGTTGTTCAAACAAAATGGCAAGTGTGAATATTTTGCTTTTCTGATGTCACAAAGAATCCGTTTCACAATCATGAGCCATTAGAATGTTTTTTTTTAAACTTTGCCATTACTTTTTGGTGCAAAATGAGAAACTAAAACAGGATACATTCTCACCTATTCCCGCAATCGCAATATTTTATGGCGGGAAAAATGCGTTATAATTTGTGTCTCGGTCCAGTCTTGCCTCGCTGTTTTCATGGCCGTTGGCGTTTCGTGAGGTCTCTACTCATAACTAGGGAACAAGAAGAGTAACTCTCAACTGTAAGCAAAAATACATAATTTATGGCCGAGAAGACTTTCCACGACAAGCGAGAACAAAACCGTACTAGTCTATACTGTCCCCAGATCCCAACAGAAGATATACTGGCGCGGTCTTCTAGCGGCACAATTCTCTCCTTCAGAATATTCAGACACTGATGTTTGTCTGCATATTATGCTCGCTTTAATTCCATCGCTAAGAAACTTTGAAAGAACTTGAATTTACAAATGTAGGTTCTTATGAACACCAGATACCACGTACATCGACGCAGTCGGAAAATATACTATACAGAAAATCTTTCTTTTGTATACAAAAGATTAGATTTGAAAACCATGTAACTGCAGATAACATAACCGTTTGGTCGTTAGCATCACAATTTTACTAGTCAGCAGAGAAACAGTTTTGATATTCATAGAATAGTAGAAAACTACATCATCACTACTTATACGAGAATCGTTCAAATTTACTCACATTTATATCGATAAACAGGAAAATACATATATAGAAGTCCAATTGTAAAATTTTAATTTCTTAACTTCTTGTCCGACTCAAAGTAATAGAGTAATTTGTTACCTGGCCGTTGAATTACAAATACACATATCTACACATCTGAATACATTTACCTTAAACTCTTACAAAAACAGTCAAGTTTTCCTACAGGCCTTGAGAGGGAAGACAATTCAAACATTGCATGGCCGCCGCGCACAAAACCGAACTTCTAGTAGATGAAGTTCTTTATACAATTAAGCTATTATATTAACCAATAGACAAACGATTCGACGATGTCCACAAGGCCGATAACAGAGTTTTCACACGTGAATAGGACACGAAAACGCAAATACGTCTCCGTCATTGGACGTTTAGGTTTGCGTAAAGCTAACCGCCGCCACGTAACAGATAGTGCCTGTCTCAAAAGACCCGCTGCCCTGAATTAGCACAAGTACTAAGAGATGACAAGAATGAAAACAAAAATGATATTAAAGTAACAAAAAGCCTACGGAAAATGTTCAGGCTTTTACTTCTTTTCTGTAATTAACAAATGCTTTTCACGGTTATGCGGTCTCTGGTTTCAGGAGAAAAAATGTTTTTGTCGATAAAAGAATTTCCCGCAATGTCAAAATTTCGCGTTAACTTTTTATTTTCAATTATCAAAAAAAGCAACGCTTGCTAAAGAAATGCGTCGCATCGCTGAGGGACGGGTAACTGCACTTAATATCACGTTTGTCTTCCAATAAACAGATAATGTTGCTTGTCTTCTAATAAAGAAGATATCGCTTCAAGGCCACTCTTGCTAAAGATAGTACAAAAATACAGTTTTTCAGGGCTCTGATGGAAATGGCCGCTTCAACTGAACATTAAATAGATAAGATTAAAGACCAAGCTTACACTAGACAAGTTTCAGGAGGTACACACTGATAAAGTTCTAAATATTGACCTATATATTTCTGTTAATCTCAATAATTTCAGCAGTTCACTGGTCAACCAGGCAACTCTTGACCCTTGACCTTCTTGCAGGCCCAGACCTGACCCCTCCCCCGTCAGGTGGGCGTTCGAGACAACTTGCTTATAACCCGTATTAGCGCACCGTTCTCGTCCTTTAGTCGCTGATTATCCGCAGTAACTTGCTGTGAAAACAAACAGAAAAAATGATCAGAGGAAGATAGAACTGTACCAACAAAGGAGTGTACGAACATTTTCTATAAGGCGGAGTCATCTTTTCTATATCTTTTCGTGAAGCTGCTCACACACTTTTTCAACTTCATTTTTTTCAAATACTAACTCACAACTGACGTCTTATATAAATTTAACTTGATACTATGTATTATTATATAAACAATTTACGGACTACAATTTTGAGTACAACCATGTATTTGATAAGCATCGTTTGACTCAGGGGTGTCCCACTAACAGCTGGCACCTGGTTACATAACCCTTTAAACCCCAAACACTACAAATGACGTGTTGTTAAATTCTCCCATCTGAGCTTCATACTTTCTATATAAGCAGTTTGGGAGAATTTGGATTTTCAACTTCCAGGGCTTATTCCACTTGATCAACCACTTATTTCCTATTACCAGTGACATTATTTTGTTTGGGTTATGTACGGAGAAGCTAGTTGTTGATAAATTGCCTGGGTCTGGAAAGGGTTAACTACCTACTTGATTCAACAGTTTTTCCAGCTAATTTTTCTAAGCAAATGATTGTATTTTTAAGTTTTTGTTTCAAACGATGTGGATAATGTTGATGAATCAGCCAATTTTAAGTGTTGTGCTACTTAGAATCAGGTCTGTGTCCACCCTTAGAATGCGAGTGCCACTGTATCACCCACAATGTATGCAACTCGTACCCAGGACTCCTTTATTGAAGAATGGGGCCCTGGGAACCAGGTTGCGATGTGTTTCTTGATGCGTTGTAACAGCCTTTATTAAAAATTTGCGTTACAAATATACATATATTACACTTGACAAAGGGTGTTACAGGGTGTGTTTCAAGATTACCTTGAGTTCATCCTCCGTTTGGGACAGCTTCCGTTGTAACGCTTCCTTTTCCTGATGTCGAAACAGAAATACCATTGAACTCCCATTTGTATACAACACGGCACAATAACTCATTTATAAGACTTTCTCTAGTTTAATTTATAATTCTGTAAAACCCTCATGTATATACAATACCGCATAATAACTCACTTACAAGGCTTTCTCTGGCTTTACTTTATAATTTTGTAAAACCCTCATTTTTAAACAACACTGCAAAATAACTCATTAAAAAGACTTTCTGTAGTTTTACTTTATAATTTTGTAAAACCCTCAAGTGTATACAATACGGCAGAATAACTCACTTACAAAGCTTTCTCCAGCTTTAATATATAATCTTGTAAAACCCTCTTGTGTATACAATATGGCACAATAACTCTCTAGCTTTACTTTAAAATCTTGTTAAACCCTCATGTGTATACAATACGGCACAATAACTCACTTGTAAGGCTTTCTCTAGCTTTACATTATAATCTTGTAAAACCCTCATGTGTATACAATACGGCACAACAACTCACTCACACATCTTTTTCTAGCTTTACAATATAATCTTGTAAAACCCTCATGTGTATACAATACGGCACAACAACTCACTTACAGAGCTTTCTCTAGCTTTACTTTATAATCTTGTAAAACACTCATGTGTATACAATACGGCACAACAACTCACTTGTAAGGCTTTCTCTAGCTTTACTTTATAATCTTGTAATTCTACTTGGACATCTTGAAGTTTTTCTTTGAGTTTCTTCGGATCTGTCTCCGTTATTGCAGGTATTGCATTAATCTGCAAAAAAATGCAATATTTAGAAAGGTTTACAATTAAAATTTACCTTGCAATGTCAATGCAATTTTGTCGTCATAAATCTATGTCAAATGAAAGAAACTACACACAAATGTTTTTCTAAAATTTAACTTGAACTAACGCTTACTTTTTTGGAATCGGTTTTTACAAGCAAAGACTACAAAAAAAAATTTGGGAGGTTCTTTAACCTAAACAGATAGGCTACCAGTTTATTAACTTACAAAGAGTGAAGATTTCTAAACACTTTACGTTAGCAAATTAAAAACAACATAAAAACTTGGTAACAGGGTTAGTGCTGCTCTGCGAGTACGAAATTCCAGGAGTAATCAAGGAGTATTCACGGAGGTTTTCAAGGAGTGCTCTTCGCACCTATCTTTAATTCGTTTGAAGGATTCTCAAGCAGTTGTTATCTAAGAGT
>JAOCPT020611406.1:0-10092 GCA_026546935.2 Palythoa grandiflora | reverse complement strand
ACTGTTTCGTTTAGTTTTTTCAATTTTCTCGACTTTTCCAGGTCCTTTTTTTTGCCAATGTGGTGCTGGAAAGTTCAGGAAATGTCATCCAATTTTTTTACTAATAGCGTATGAACCCTGTGGTTTGCATTTTGTAAAGATGATATAACAAAAAGTATACCTTACGCGATTTGGTAACCCAACTTGAAGTGCAAAGAAATCTTGGTTTGTTAGAAAAGCGCAAACTGGTTGTTTGTCAGTTTTGCTGCTGTTTAAGACAACGTTAAGGCGGCGTAGTTGACGCAGTGGTAAAATCTCTACCATCTAACCACAAGGACCCGGGTTCAAACCCCGGCTCAGCCGAATGTTGAAGATTTGTGTGATCTTTTTTTTCCGCCAAAGTTGACTCAGCTTTCCATCCTCCCAAAGTCGGTAACATGAGTACCAGCTTCTGCTGGGAGCTAACCTGCAACAGATTAGTGTCCCGTCCAGGGGTAGTCAATGACTCTCATCCGCTCAACACTACAGAAGCCGCAGTTAATTACCGGCTCCAATGATCCACTTAGTCTCGTAAATGCGTTTAGCTAGCTTTTAAAACAACGTTAATCATGTCGTACCATAAGGGTGCATGCTCGAGTAGCCAAGATTTTGTGCTTAGCTAGCTTTTAAAACAACGTTAATCATGTCGTACCATAAGGGTGTGCGATTAGCCAAGATCTTGTGCTTAGCTAGCTTTTAAAACAACGTTAATCATGTCGTACCATAAGGGTGTGCGAGTAGCCAAGATCTTGTGATTGATCCAAACTTAACGCTTATATCTTAATTTTTGTCAAACAATGGAAGAATCTCCCTCTTCTGGTGTATTTTCATTTAACTTTATTAATTGTCTCAGTAGAATCCTCGTGGCAATTCATCAACATCTAATTTTTCCTTACATACTTCAAACAAAATAATATAACTGTAATGAGAAACAAGGGGCTTGATCAAGTGGAATTAGCTGTGAAAGTTGAAAAGCCAAATTCTCCCAAACTGCTTATGTAGAAAATATGGATCTAAATTCGGAGAATTTACCAACACGTCATTGTCGTTTTTGGGGCTTAAAGGGGAAATAAGCGAGTCCTTTTCTCTTTAAAAATTCTTTTAAGTCATAAACTTGTTTCGTTTGTCTGATTTGTCACTTTGCTTTAAAACGTTTGATTCTACTATTAACTATGTGCTTATATCTGTTTAATTTTGCTTGTATATTTTATGACTGTAGGGTGACGAAGATGAGAAACTAGATTCATTAACTCTTGAGGTACTTTGATTTATTTCTTTTAACATTACGATTGCGATTAGATTAAAAAATTATGCTTTTATTTTTTCAAGGTTATGAGTTTATGATCACATATAGCAAGAACTTATAATTGGGCAACACTATAAGAAGAAAGATAAGCTAATGTTACTACTTAACTGCTTAATTAATAATAGAAATTATTTTGAAGAGTTTACTAGATAGCACTTAATACATTTTATAGGTGTTTCCTGTCTCTTATTTTTTCATGTGGCAAAAATCACTTAGTGGTTTTTTAAGGGCCAGTTGTTTAAATACCAGTAAGCACGAACCGTGGGATAAATGTTTTAACCCACATTTATGTTTCCAACTAACCCAAGGTTACCCACATTTCTGTTTCTAACGTCATAGACAAATCTCGTCCTCTCGACAACGAGTTTGTTTGTGCAAGCGCGCGTGCTCTTAAAATCTTGTTTTCGTTCTAGTACTCGTAGTGGGATCTAAAGGTCTCTATTGTGCTGTTGTCAGTATAATGTGGCTGCTTAACCCTTACAGCCCCAGGCAAATTATCAACCTCCAACTTCTCCTTACATAACTCAAACAAAACAATAGAACTGGTAACGAGAAGCAAGGAATTGATCAAGTAAAATAAGATGCGAAAGTTGAAATGCCAAATTCTCCCAAACTGCTTATGTAGGAAGTATGGAACTCAGTTGGGAGAATTTAACAACGCGTTATTTGTCGTCCATGGGGCTCAAAGGGTTAAAGAAGGGTTTTCCTACAAATATCTCTTATAACTTCTATCTCCTAACTGCAATGATGCTAGTTTTACTTTATGTCAATT
Organism: Palythoa grandiflora; assembly: GCA_026546935.2. Classification (NCBI taxonomy): domain Eukaryota; kingdom Metazoa; phylum Cnidaria; class Anthozoa; order Zoantharia; family Sphenopidae; genus Palythoa; species Palythoa grandiflora. Next base: position 7,996 of record JAOCPT020611406.1, on the reverse strand, counting down.
CCTTCGCCTAAATTATAAGATACATCAAATTACACGAATGATTCGTGAGCGTATGTTAGTTAGATTTTTTATTTTAAAAATAAACAACTAAAAAATCTCGTACTAGAAGATGCTTAATGGTCAAATATAAATATACCTTGTTATGTTTTATGGAGCAGTTTATTTCCGTTTTCATGCTGACGTATTGTGTTGTTTTCTCGCCTTTTTCATGACATAGTGTGTTGTTTACTACCAATTATCACAACATGTTGTTTACCCTCTATTTAGCCCCACCCTCTATTTAGCCCACACCCTCTATTTAGCCCACACCCTCTGAGAGGAGGATGTATCTGATCCTTTTGATGTTCAAATATCAGAAGAGTGAATGTGTCTGGAGGATTGAGGAACTTCTCATCGATAATAGCAATGATGAAACTGAACGATATTATTTTGATTGTACTATTACTGACAGAATGCAGTTTTATACAAAATGCACTTATGTTGTTTTTTATAATTAAATGTACACGTACTAGATTGGATATTTTAACAGATACAAATTGATATAGATGCATGTGTTGTGTGAATTAGTACACGGTATCAATTTCGGGTGAAAATTTATTAAGCCCCCAGCCTTTATTTAGCCCCCTTCCCCTTCTAATAATCACCCACTTGAAAGGTAGCAAAGAAAATAAGCTCCCAGGGGGCTAAATAGAGGAACAACGGTAATTGTTTACTACTAGAACCGTCGTGGTGTACATGTATTACCATCTGTTTATATGACGTCCTAGTTGTTAACTAGTACATATTATGTTGTTTACTATCAGCTTCCATGAACTACTGTATTACTTACTACCACTTACCATGACGTAATATGTTGTTTTCTTATAGGACTTTGTCTTTACCATGTCAGCCATAATTTTAACTTTCCGTCCTTTGTAAAGAGGAACTGAAGTACTCTTTCGAGCTAGACGTAAATGAAAGTACAAATTGAACAATAACTCGAAGAATTACACGTTAACATGAAATAATGTCTATATATCCTTCCTTAAAACTTCTCAGCGTAAAAAAAATGTTAAGCAATGCATTCTCATATTACAACTAATGATTATAAGCACTGCCTGGTTGTATAGTGCACACTTCTGCACCCTTCTCTCGGACTCTTTTCTGTATCCGGGAAGTTAAAACTGCATCACTTACTACCTGTAACTTACCTTCGATGGGAGTTTAAGTTCAAACAATCCTAAAATTGGAAGGTCAAATTTCCTTTTTTGAAGGTCGATTTTGGTAGTGTACTTCTCGGTATTCTTTCTCTTCGGCTATTTCAGGTCTGTTGTGCGTAATTTATCCATGAAATAGCCAAGCACCATGTTCGTAACAATTTCAGAAATTCTATTCAGTGATATGAGCAGGAACACCGCTGCAAGGCAAGGAAACGCAAAATACGTACAAGACATAAACCTGCAAGACGATTGGCCTGTTACGGAGTCAGAAGGAACTTGTGGCTTCGGAACTTGTTAAATCCTTGTTCAGTTTTTCATACGGGGAAAGATGAAAATATATCTCAGTGTTAAAAGGAATCAGAATCTTACATATACATGAATGTTTCGATTTCAGCAATTCACTGGCTTCAGTAAGAAGCGTTTTTGTATATATGCTGTTCCTAAACGTGTTATTCTTGTTTGATACGCGATTACAAGACAAAAACACAACAAAATCAGTCTGTGATGGAGAATCGTTTCCAGCTGCTGACATCCTTAAGGTAAAATGCCAATGTTTCCTAAAGCTTCAAGATAATTGGAATTTCATATTTCGATTTCAGTCATTTTTTTTGTGGTCAGCAAGGAGCTACTATGATGTATTGGGTTGTGAAGTTCTGATTCGTCAAAGCACTACAAAAAATACACCCGCAAAAGAGAGATTTTAATTACCCACCCATTTTCGTAGCACTGAAGAGATGTTCCCCAGAAAACTTCAAAAGCCTGCTGAAATGTTGGTTAATTAAGTAGTGGAAGTCAAAATTGTTTCCCACGAGCATTCAAACATCACTGTTTCTAAACGTTTCTAAACAATTTGTCAATTTAGGAGTTCTTAGTTTTTACCGGCCAATTCCACACAGAAAAATGTAGTTAACCCAGGGCAATATAATGTTATACGTCACACTAAAGGTAATTTCCATGTATTTTCCACGGCATGAAACATTAGCATATGCAAACATGTATTGATTTTCTTGACCAGTCGCATTTGCATATTTAGGTTAACGGTCAGTGGCTAAAAAGTTCAAATCTCTAGAACTCTCAAATACAATTAACGCTGTATCATAGTTAAAATGAATTACTGGAAATATTGAAATCTTTAAAATACGACGTTGCGATTGGGAACCTCCGGTCTTCTTTAGGTATTAAAATGGTGTTCAGTGGATGTCTGTTCATACGTCAGCTGACGAGAAACAGTTGCACAACTCGATCCCATAGATGGGACACCTAGAAGCGGATCCAGCCGTTGCTGTTTAGGGAAGGCGTATCAATATGTTACCAGATGGCTTCATTTATTCCTCTCCTGTGTCATTGTTCCTTATTATCTGGAATGATGACATCTTCCATTCCGATGGGGTGACCGGTATTCATTATGTGGTTGAAGACTGCTGAATTCTGAGTCTGGTTATGTTAGGCTTGATGTTGCTTGAGTCTGGCATTTAGTGACTGTTTAATTTCTCCCACATAAGTTGCATTACAGTCTCTGTTTCCACCGTTATCCTAAATACTAACTTAGACCTTTTTTCTTTTTTATATCCTTTATGTGGACTAATTTTCTTCTTAAAGTATTAAGCAGCATTAAATATATGGTTATATTAAGAGATTTAAGAGCCGATTTTATTCTGTCGGACACTCTTACGATGTAGGGGATAGTTATTTTGACCTTGATTGGTATTTGCTCGCCTGGCATGTCTTTGGCTCTGTTACTCTTACTGCTTCTACTGGCTTCAGTAAACGCCTAGCCGGAGTAGCCACACCTTTTAAGAGCTGTATTGATGTTATCCTTTTCTCTGTGGACTTGTTCTGGACCACTGATAATGGAGTCAGCTAGCGCTCAATGGTAAAGAATGCAAACTACGGCCAGGCCCCGAATTCAGCAGTCTTCAACCACATAATGGGTACTGGTCATCCCATCGGAATGGCGAGTAACATCATTCTGGACAATGAGGAACAGTGGCACAGGAGAGGAATAAAAGAAGCCGTCTGGGAACCTATTGAGACGCCCTCTCTAAACAGAAATGGCGGGCTCGGGGCGCTTCCAACTGTTCCATATATGGGATAGAGCTCTGCAAGGCGTTCCTTGTCAGCTGACTTGTAAACAGATGTAAACTGAACTCCATTTTAATATCTAAGAAGATCGGAGGTTCCGGTCGCAACGTTGTATTTCAACGATTTTAATATTTTCAGGAATTGATTTATCTATTTTATTGATTTTAAATGGATGACTGAGAACATTTATATTTATAAAATGAACGCTGCTTTCAGGCCAAATTTTAGAGACTACTTTTGCAAGAGCTTTCTAAGTTATATTTATAACAACCAGAGCTTTGGAGTATCAATATGTGACCCCACTTGAAAACCAAGAATAGACTCGGCAACCTGGCAGAAGTTTATGAGTCGACTTGGAAGCAAGTAATCGGTATGGGGGATTCTGATATACATGATGTTTCAAAGGACCTGGCAGGTCAAGATAAGGTCCGTTGTTTGGTTTTCAACATAGAAACGTCTACAGCAGCGAATACCTCTTCCGGCCCTCATATTCAGACCGGTGTACTCACTCTTCTGTGTTTCAGCATCTTCTATAGTTAAAGATGACCTAGATTTTTTGATGGGAGAAATACAATTCCAGTTCAAACACAACCGTGTAATGGGATAAAAACAACCAGTTGCTTTAGAATTTTTGGCGAATTAGATTTTCCTTTGGTCAAAAAGACCTTTGCGTTTTAGTTTGGGAGGGTTTTTACAGGAAAGGGTGTTTGTTTGGGTTTTTTGTTTGAGAGTTTGGTTTTCTTGCCAGAATTGGTATTATGCCCGCTTTAAAAACTTGATGATCAGATCTTAGGACTGGTCCACCTTACAAGAATAAAAATTATTCTCTTAATAATAAAAACCACAAAAGATGACCAAAAATTGACTAGTTTTTACTTATCAGCGGTTCATTTTCAGGGGGATAGTCTATTCGAGAAACAGCGAAAGGAGCAAAAGCATCAATATTACCGCAGTTAATAGTTACATAAAAATAATGAATGCTAGGAATTTTGTTGAGATCTGCCGACCCCCATTTTCCGACCTCTGCCTTTTATTTTCAGACACTCTTAAGATTTTTTTTAAAAAAATGATTAACTCAAATAAATACTAATTAATGACTTAAAGACCTCTATAGTCCTTCTATGGAGTATAGAGGTAGAAAGATAAATGTTCTGTGACCTATGGTTACAGAGCATTCTCAGTGATAGCTCCAAAGCTATGGAATGCCCTGGCAGTTGACATTAAGACAAGTGATTCATTAGTAATTTTTAAAACACGTCTAAAAACACATCTTTTTAAATCAGCGTTTTTGTAATATTGTTTTTATAATATTGTTAGTGTAGTATATTTCATTTATTTTTAACAGTAGTATTGTAAAGCGCCATAGAGCAATTAGTGTATATGGCACTATATAAATTGATTATTATTATTATCATTATTATTATGTGGTGCCCGAGACATCCTTCTATGAAAGAACTTTACAGAGCGTTTTTATGAAATTTCAACAATTGTATTTGCATGATGTCGGAAGATCCACATGAAAGGACACCTCCTAGTTGTCTTGACACCCTAAGCGTGTGCAAAATCCCCAGTTTATATAAAAGATCTCTAAAATTTTTAAGGGAAAAGGTGAAATATTAGTTTGCCCATGGAAATTTGGGGGAAGGATTGACTCGGGTAGCCATGCCCTACATATAAATATATATAATTTAAAACGTACGTGAGGTGAAAATTAATGTTTAGTGATAAAAAGAAATAAACTAAACATTTCATATAAAAATGTTCATGGTATTGCATGAAATTTGAAAGGAACAGAAGAACTCTTTCCCAATTGTTTTCTGGTCCAGCTATGTGTAAAATCTCTTATATGGCAATTCAGGAAGGCGGTTGCGATAAATTGTTACTGTTTTCGTTTGATTTTAAAGACTTTTCTTCAAGATATTTTATTGTTTCTTGACCTAGATTTGAAACGAAACTGATGCTGTCGACACTTAAACAGATCTCTGGTGATACTCTTGTTAGTGCATTTATTTCTTAAATCAAGTACTCTTTATACGTTTCATCACAGTGCAACAAGATCAGTATTCTTTGTCCGATAATCTAAAGAAAGTGCAATGCAATTCAAGAAGTTTATTATACAATGCTAAGCGATGTAAAAAGTGTAACGAGTAAAAATGCAAAGGAAAATAAGGCAGCAGATTAATAGAGTCCGTCTGGTATTTGTAACACACTTTCAAGAGAAGGCTAGAAGAGTTCAACAAATTCTGAACGAAGAATGTAAAGTATGAGTTAGAGCAGATACCGTTGCTCTAGGATCATCTCAGGAGGGGAACAAAGCGGTAACAATAGGAAGAAGTACGTCCGAGCAATCTCTGAAGACACAGGCTGGAAAAGGGACGAAAATCAAGCCTTGTTAGATAAATGACGTGGAAACACTAGCCTTTTGGACTCGTGTTCCCATTATTTCTCCTTCTCCCAAAGTTTCACTCGGTTTCTATAACTCTATGTTTTTTTATTATGGTTGCTCCAAGGCCATCTTTGCTGTTATACACTTTTACGAGTCCAAATTCTGTTGCTTAGAACTCGTTTGTTCGTGATAGGCGACTAAAGTCTATTCATGGAAAACTAAATGATCGGCAGAATCACATGTTTTAAAATCCCCATCTTTTTTAGACCGACTTTTGTAATGTGTGCTGGGTAAAATTACACCTTCTCAAAAAGAACAGCATTATAACACTCCTCCCTATCTAGTGTAAATGTCAACTCAGATGACATCATAAAACAACAATGTTAACGCTAATGAAATCTTCATTGTTCAATGTTTAGAATCTGTTACAAATCCAATCTCGTAGGTGGCGTAGGAACTCTGGAGGATCGCCATAAAGGTGCTATTGTAGCTGAAACTATGGTGGTTTCTAATTCGCTTCTTCGTTGGGTAGAGCAGTTGTGCTGTCAGTTATTTTGCATCTGGGAAACTGATGAGCTTCGATATCCAGTGTTGCGACTGAGGATGCATTTGACTCTAGGGAAGATGTGGCCATTGTGTGTGCAGAGGTCCGTTGTTTGCTCATGTAGGGTGCTGCCACCACTTTTTTTCAGAAGTTAGTTGATCAACAGAATAACGCCTTTCACTCTTTTTATTACCGCCCAGTCTATCATTCCACAACTCAGGATATTTACCAGTTGAAGTGTCGCGATTGTTTGAAGGATCAGTAGTTTTTAGGTGTACCTCATTCCAATTTAGTTTGAGCTTGTGCAGCCAGTTCTGTCCCAAAGGATGGGATCACCTCTGTCGATAACTGAGAGAGGAAGATTTGCTGATTGTTTACCATACTTAACATCAACAATCCTTGAAATTAGGGCTAGGATTCCTCTAGTATAGGTGCATAGTCTAGTTAATTGAGGTTCCAGCGTTTTGTTAGGAAACAAGGAGTCGAACAAAACTTTGGACAGAAGACTAACAGAAGCACCGGTGTCTACGTCCATAGTAACATCTTTGCCGTCTACGAACAAATCGACCTTATACGTAGATGGATGACTGCCGATAGAAAACAAGCTGTACGATGCCTCATGTAGATCAACATCCTCTTGGGAGATCTGATTTACTGATGTTTTCGGGGACTTTGATTTGCAGACACTTGCTATGTTCCTTGTTTTCCCACAAGCATAGTATTCTGAATCTTTAAACCTGCAAATGGTCTGATCATGGCTACCCCCGCAGCAGTAGTAAGCCGTTTTGCTGACTAGCTTCGACTCAATGGACAACTATTGATGGCTTCAACAGGCAATGGCTATTTCCAATGCTTTGTTGAATATCAGCTTGGAATATTCAACGGACAACAGGCGACTTCTGTATTTTTTCATCGTTATACCAACAAATAACCAATCACAAAGCATATCTTGCAAATTCGCTCCAAACTCGCAGTATTCGCTAAGTTTTTGGAGCTCAGAAACATAACTATCAACTGACTGATCATCTTTCTTTTCCCTTGCTTCTGCACTTGCATCTTTGAATAATCGGTGAGGGCTTTCGATTAAAATGTTTCTCAAGGAGGTTAACAATGCCTTTATATGTCTTGTTGGCTGGCTTTTCTGGTATGACGAAACTTCTGAGCAATTCGTACGTCTTAGAGCCGATAATACTAAGTGAAATCGCCCGCTTCTGCTCTTATCTCTCTAATATTTGTGGCGATATAATATTTTGTTAATTGCTTTGTGTACTGCGTCCAGTCTTTGCAATCTGGTTTAAATTCGTCGATTCTTCCGTAAACGGCCATGTTAATGCTCGATTAGTTGAGGCAAACGATTTCTCTGTCTTCTTTCTTTTGTGTTTGTCTTTAGTGCGCATGAGCTGCTTTTTCTCATATTGCACACATGTTCTTGATGGTATACCGTTGCAATGGAAATGTGGTCATCTTTGGAACTGCCGTTTTAGCCAATGCTCTGAATCAATTTCGTAGACCCAACGCGAACTTAATATAAGGGAAAAGGGAAGGGGATGGGGGAGGAAGAGCTTTGCGTGGGTGAGCTTTGTAATGTCTTAGTTTTTTTCCAAGCTAATTAATTTAATTGATGCTTTTCAAGTTTTGTGTTAATTAACCCGAGTAGTTAATGTTGTTTTAATCCAACGTTTATCGTAATTAACTCTTCAGTTAAAACCTGAGGCCTCGTCCACACTATGCCGGATAAATTTGAAAACGCAACTTTAAGTGCGAAAACGGATAAAATGTTCTGCG
>JAOCPT020611369.1:0-10093 GCA_026546935.2 Palythoa grandiflora | reverse complement strand
GGGATTTGGTTTGTACAATCGTTTGAATCGTTTTGATAGGCCACTTTGCTCGAGTTGACGAATCTCGGGAGAATTGAGATTTTGATCGAATTAAAAAGAAATTTCGGCTCAGGATTTATAAACGTTTTTTGTGTTCTCCATACATCCCGTAAGGTTTTTTAATGCCGGCCAAACCCATAAAAAGTATGCTTTATTGTTTAACCAACATCCTACAGTCAATATAAATCAGAAAAATGCAAAAGGATGGAGTAAAACTGAGCAAACAAAACTTTTTCTTTGTTCAAAAACACTTGACAGAAAACCAAGAACTTCCCAAGTTTTCCCGATGAATAGTACCGTAAATCGGGTCATTTTCCTTTGCTTAACAATTTTGGAAAATACTGCGAAACGTCGAATTTCGGGGAAACAACCTCAATTGAAAAACCAGTATTTTTCAAGATTTTCAGGTTATGGTTAGACTGTAACAGGCGTTTTATAATCTTTATAATAAGATAGATTCTGATCTGCTCATAATAACCCTCAATTGGAAATAATAACTACCTCAGGAAAACTTTGATTTTCAACCCAAAATATGGTATGTATGTGAGTTGTCAAGCTTTGAATTTTGTTTCAAACTCAAAAATTCCCAATTTTGAGGGTCTGGGTGGGGGTACCCCAATATCAGTTATCAACAAAAAATCAAGCTAATTATCAGTTATCAGCTAAATTTTGGCCAAATAACAGTTATCAGTTAAGATTCTTCAATATCAGTTATCAGATGCCTTTTTAGGACCTGGACAGCAGCGCGCTTCTCTGATTCATGTTTTCCGGCGGCAACAATGTGTCGCTCGAAAGCATTTTTTCCGCCATCTCGATAAAAGCTAAAAATGACTTTGCATGCAACACCTCACAGAGCAATCTTCGCGCTTCACGTTTGTTTTGCTAATCAGAAGTAGATAAGTTAATAGGCCTTTTGCAGTTGGGGGTCACGTGACCAAACCTACCTTAGATTAATTCGCTATGACAAAACGATGTTCAGAAATGGAAAGAGCAGGTTAGCATTAGTTAGAAGGCATAGTTTCAAGTCTCAACGTTAAGTATTTCTTTTTCTAAGCAAACACATGTGAATATGGTACTGGAGAGCAAGCCTTGCTCTCCAGTCATACAAATCCTTATAAAATATCCTATTTTATGTTGCTTACCATTTTTTACTTATTTGAAGTCAATTGCTGAAACTTTGCAATTTTACTATTGTCAACCTGCTAATTCCATTTTTGGATGTCATTTTGTCATAGCTTATTGATTTAAGATTGTTGAGGTCACGTGACCCCCAGCTGCAAAAGGCCTATTTACTTTGTACTTACAATAAATGATCACATCAAATGATGGTATCTCGAGTGAAGTTCCTGCCAGGTTTGTTGCAGTACACTGGTATGTTCCATTGTGTTCTGGTGTAGAACTGTTTACAGTAAGTGTCTCACCATTTGGGAACTGTAGAGGGGCGCCACTGATCTTCTTCCATTCAATGTCTGGTGTAGGTTGACCAGTAGCATTACAGTACAGTGTAAACGGGCTGCCCTCAGTATCAAAAATAAACATGGTACTTGACGTGTGACCTGGTTTTGTACCAACAATGGTTGGTACAACTAAAAATAAATGCAGAAACATTTGTTACTAATATTTAGTTCCAAGGAACTTTCAGTTTTATACAAGTGTATCTAGGCAAACGAAAAGTGTACTTGTGATAAATTAGGCGCCACTGATCTCGTTCCACACAATGATTGGTGTATAGGTTGACCAGTAGCATTACAGAACAGTGTAAAAGGGCTGCCCTCATTTTTTTATGTAGACCTGATACTTGTATGATTAATGACAGGGCGGGCTATGAATAAATGCGTTTGTTACTAATATGTAATTCTAAAAAACTCTCAGTTTTATATACATGTATTTAGATGTGTTCATTATAATTTGTGCAATTAGAAGAACTATCCCAACAAAAAACTAAATTATCTGTTTAGATATAAAGACCTTACACCATTTTCAGCAAAACAAGTGTGGTCTGGCAGTTTGTTTTCAACGTCGCCACCGGTTTTTGGTGAAACTAAACCAAAGTCTGTTGACCGGTAGGCAACCTTCCCTCTCGAGAGACAATGGTAAGCGCCCTGAGAGTTCTAGTCAATATTGTTATACGTGTTGATAGCAGCGTTTCGAGGAGCTGTTAAGTCCTACCCTGGCGTGGCAGTCTCTGCCATGCACAATGATTGCATACAAACTCTGACTGCGGACCAACCTCCACATTCCTCTGCCTCGCTTTCCTCTGTTCTCTCTTCTCCTCCAGCTGAAGGGCTCTGGCGCCCTCCCTCCACGTTTGATTCCACTACTAACAGCGTGACGCCAGCAGCTTCGATCAGCAGCGAGTGCCTCCTAGCTGTCAGTATCGAGGCCTATAGACTTTAGATCGCATTTACATACAGCCTTGAAATGCAGTGACGAGCGACCCACTGGGCGGTGTCCTACAGCTTGCTCACCATACAGGAGGTCCTTGGGTATGCGATCCTCCTCCATTCGACACCCATGTCCAAGCCAACGCTGTCGACGTTTGCAAAACATGAAATGCATGCAAAAAGAGCTTGCTCTCTCCAGCACAGCCAAGTTAGTGACTTTTTCGTACCATGTGATACCCATAATTCGCCGTAAGAACCGCAGATGGAAGTTTTCGAGGCGACTCTCCTGATGGGCATATGTTGTCTATGACTCACTGCCGTACAGTAGGGTGCTATGGACGCACGCTTGGTATACCTTGAGTTTTGTATTTAAGGTTAGCTGGTTGTTGGTCCATACCCTACGTCTCAGTTTTGACAAGCTTTGGCGATACGTCTGTCAATCTCTGTGTCCATGGATAGATTGCTGGTCACAGTAGAGCCGAGGTATGTGAAATGGTCGGTAACATCGAGTACCTCGTTAATTCTTATCGATGGGGGAGCCGGGACATTTTGGCCCATGACGTTTATTTTCTTGATGCCGATCTTCAGACCGAATTTATTGCAAGCATAGGCTAACCTGGCAATCAAGTGTTGAAGGCCTTTTTCAGTGTGATAGATCAGGGCCGCGTCATCAGCAAACAGCAATTCTTTGAGGAGAACAGTTCGAAATTTTGACTTAGCCCTCAGTCTGGACAGGTTGAACAGTTTGCCGTCGCTTCTTGTGTGCAGGTAGATACCCTCCTCGGAATGGTAGAATGCAAAATTTAGCAGTACAGAGTTAAAAGATGCTAACCAAGGTTGGTGTAAGGACACAGCCTTGTTTTACTCCACTCAGGATCTTGAAAGGCTCCGACGATCCACCGTTGTAGCTCACTTTGCCATACATTTGATAATAAAAAGCGGAGACAATGAAGCTAAGCAGCTTTGGAGGGCAGCCAATCTTTTTCAACAGCTGTTCATGACATTTCTCCTGCCGTTTGCGAATAGAGGAATTCAACTATTTGTTTCGGTCCGTGATGACTACCCCTGTTTTGGATTTCAGGGGCGCACTCTTCTTAACTGACTTTCCCATTGCCTTTTTGATACCAGGGTACATGGCCTTGATGTTCACTGTGGAAGAGGCTTCCTCAATGCTTGCTGACAGTCGAAGCCGGTAATTGTTTCCACAGCGGCGAGCCGTCTGTTTTTCTTTATGGCGAGCAGCCCTCAGAACCTGAAGGTTTTTCTGCGAGGAGTCACGCTTGAAGTCAGTCAGGGCATTACACTTGGTCGTGATAACTGGCTCCATCTCAGTGATGTAGGCCACGAACCAGTCTGTGTTTCGGCTTTCACTCTTGCCGTAAGTAAGCAGTGCAGAACTGTATATGATGTTACGAAGAGAGCTCCAACTTTTGGCTTCAGGCTAAGATAGGCCTTAGGACATAGTTTTCTAAAGATATTCCTGTGGAGCAGCAACAGTGTCTTTTTTCTCTTATGCATGAAGAAGCAGCACGCACAAGTTTAGGAAACGCTACTAAAATTATATTAATAATGATTACTGATAGAACACGACAGCTCCTATGAGTTAGGACTTGAGAAAATATTCATACAAACTCAAACTCTCCACTGTAAACATGTTTCGGCTGTCCAACAGCTATCAATATAAGTTTTATTAGTTAGAAAAATATGTGCTTCTACTTACCGGCAGCTACAAGATCAATGTCATCTATTTTAAGGGTGCCAACTTGTGGGGTAACTTGAAACCGATATTTGTACTTTCCATCTTCCAAAGTTACACTGAAGATGACGAATGTCACTTCACATCCTGTGCCAGACATGTTCCCGCGTCCATCAAAGTTTGATTGAGAGATCGTATTGGGGCCATTATCACCAAACCTTCTCCCTAACTCGACTGTATTAACTGGATTATCTGGATCATATCTTAATATCTGAAGAAGCCCAACTAAACCGTTACATTTCCAGTGAAGCGGGACATTAGAACTGTTTAACCCAACGATAACCAACGTTGGATCATCAGGACGCTGTACGATTGAAACGCCGTTCACTGTGGATTAAACAAAGTTTTCAGGACACATAAAACACAAAGATTACTGCTCCACTTCAGTTGCTCACTTATTTGAACTGAAAAAAACTGAAAAGAATTAATCTAATAACTAATAATAAGGTGAATTGCCAAAAAGCGTGCGGAACATGGGCTATTTATTCTAGTGTTTTCTATTTGTGCGTTTATGACCATGTATTTTAAATCATCGTTCTGGCATCAAATTTATACAAAGTGGTAGCTAAATAAAATACAAATGAAAAAAAGTGTCAAAAACTGATATTCTTTTATTTGAATATATTATTGATTTGGAAAGCTTTGTCGACAATAAAGATTCAAACAACATAAAAAACCCACTGAGTTCCTCATATAAAAGTTTTTATTTAGATTTAAAAACTAACAAACCGAACTTCAAACAAGAGAAACGGCATTTTATTTTTAAAGCCGGCATTTTCTGAAAATGATACAAAGACTCCGTATGAAAATGGTGTTTTTAGTGATTGTGATCAAAAAAATCTCCAACACAAAGTTTATTTTTAGGTTAACTATGCTCTACTTTTGCTATTTTGGTAGACAAAACATACGTCAACTAAGACAGAAAGATTTTCATTCCACAAAAGCGGTAAAGGCGCACGGCAAGCTATTTATAGTGCATTTGTGTTACACCGAAATTAATTTGAGCGCAACCGCTTTTTTGCCGAGGTCATCAAAAATATTAATAATACGGTAATAATAATAGTTACTGCCCAGAATTTTAAAACGATTTAACTAGCTAATTGACAGGTGGATGGCCACTGTCCAGTCTGTGGTTTAATACTGAAGACTTTTTGTTTTATGCGCTGTGGTCTTTGTTTCTCACTTCTCTCTTTCTTACTTATATATGAGCCTGTAGTTTTCAATAAAACATAAAAAATGATTAATTGAGCCACCTATGATTCTTCTGAAGAAAGCAGTAAGGAGCATAAACTATTCTTATTTTCGTGAAGACTCTAAAAACTCGTAGCGTTCTTAAGATGATGATGATGATGAAGAAGAAGATGAATCAAAGATGAAGATGTGAAGCCACAAAGATGAAGATGAAACCATGAAGATGAAGATGAAGATAAAGATGAGCTTTAACAACAACAACAACAACAACAACAAGCTTTCAACTTAGACTACGAAAAATTGTGTACCATTTTTGGTCGCCCAGACTATCCCAGTCTCATAGATTTCACAACTGGTAGTTTTCTTTGTAATGCATCGGAAAAGCAATTAATAAAAGAGAAAACTGAAAGCATTTGTAAGATCAGAACTTGTCTTCCTTTTATTTAAGGATCAAGTTGCTGTTACAATCTTTTTTTTTATAAGAACCTTTTTTTATAAGAACATGAGGCTGAAAATCGCCAAAAATTTAAGAACATGTTAAGAACATGCTGAGGCTGAGAAAAGGTGAAGAACATTTATTTATTATGATAACCCATTGCAAATAATTCATACAATGTTGTTGAAAAATTTTATTTTCGGTGGGCTTCTTGACTAAAGTTCGCAGATAACAATTTTACATCTCATGTTTTTTTCATTTTTCAAATCGCAGTTCTTTCAGGTATATGTCTTGAGACAAAGTGGCAAGAAAGTACATGTACAATTCAATGTATACACAAATATACGCAGCGAACAAGTGAGATGTTCAATTTGAACACAAGAAAATAAATTCCATATCTCCAAGTTTCAAGTTCAAGTTTATTAATTTTGCCAGCAATTAAGTATTTAAATTTACAATGCATTAGATAATTGACAGGAAAAACCAAAGAAGTTGGAAACTTATTTACATGGGTCACCTTATATAAATACTACATTAGTTAAAACAGACTACAACATGCCGGGCAGGACAATAACTAAGTATTAAGAGATATTAGAATTAAAAGTAACTATAATTATTCAATTTAAAAGCAAATGCAAAAGAACAAAAACAGCGAAAAGTGAAAGCCCAAATTAGAAAAGCGACGTGGGTGAGCGTGCTCGCGATGAGTGTGAAAAAGCAAAAAAAACTAGCAAGTAAAAGGAGAACGCGGTATGCTTCTAAGATGATAAAAACGTTTTAGGCTTAGTCAAAAAAGAGGTAATACTTGTAGCATTCTTAATTTCATCATTTAGAGAATTATACAGTTTAGGTCCTTTAAAACGAGAAGAGAATTTTTTGATATTTGTTCGACAGCAATGCAAGCAAAAAGAATTTTTGTTCCTAGTTTTGTAAGAGTGTACCTGTTTATTTGTACAGAACATAGTATGAAAACTCTCAGGAAGAAAACCTTTCTGGTATAAAAACATTAATTTGCATAACTGAAACTTGATAATATCTTTAAATTTTAGTAATTTTAAACTAGAAAATATATTGGTGGGGTATGAGCGTCATAAGGACTTTTGGAGATTATTCTAACTAAACGTTTCTAAAGAGTTGTGATGCGTCTGAGGTTAGAGTGGCAGGTTGATCCCCATACGCCAGCACAGTAAGATAAATAAGGATGTATCAAACTGTAATACAAAGTAGGTAAAGAAGACTGATTTAAGCAAAAACTTGACTTGTGAATTATACCAATGGACTTTGACACTTTCCTTGCAACATTGTGAAGTTGAGTGGACCAAGAAAGACTTTCATCAATGATAACACCTAAAAACACAACTTCTTTGGCACGATCAATCTTAGTATCGTTTTAAAATTAAAAAATCAAAGCCAAGATTTTGCCTTTTCTGTCTCATTTTAAATATGATAAAATTAGATTTTTTGATATTTATAGACAGCTTATTTACTGAAAACCAGTCAGACAATTTAATTAATTCTTCATTTACAACTTGTGTAAGTGGATTTGAATATAATATAAGCGACTATGTATTATTCTGTATATTATATAAACATTTACCACGAGAAAGCATCGCATAATTTATCCCATACCTACGTTTACGGAAAATCTTCGCAAAATCATCGGAACTATCCGAAAGTTTTCGGAAATCTACGTAAAGCTTCGGTAATGTGTAAAAGCCATTTCTTATGTCCTTATGAATTTATGGATTTTTGAAAATCTTCGGAAAATTTTCGGAAAACTTCGGAAGTGTTCGGAAATTTTTTGGGCGTACTTTAAAATCGCTTTTTAAGTAATTTCACGCGTGTTTTGAAAATTTTCGGATAATCAAGGTCACTGATTGGCTGAAAAGTGATATTTACACACGTAAAATTATCGTATTTTTTACGTATTTTTAGACACGACATTTCCCAGTGGCAGAAAACCCAAAAAGGCACTGTTCTTTATATAATAAAGGAAGTTAATATATGGCAAAGTGCTGGCAACCCGGAATAACCATACGGGGCTATACAGGCTGGACAGACGCAACTCTTTTTGAATGCCCTTCAGAGTCAATTCGTTCTCTGCCTAGCGATGTTGTCGATGAATTTCAAACTATTCAGTTACACTGTGATAGAGTAAAAAAATGACGTTGCAATAACACGGTTGCTGATTATCCAACCTACTGTATAATTGAAATCAACCGTAAACCGACCATATACTCAAATAGCTAATGTCACTTTTAAACACCCCAAACTATAAACCATCAAATCACTAAAAAGGTTTTCGAATAATCAGTTTTATCGCTGCCGTATCCGGAATAAATTCACAAACAATTTTGGAGAATCCACTAGTATAGTTTACAACTTTACACAGAACTGCAATGCAAACACGACTGATAGATCAGTGAAGCGTATATTGTCATCTTATGAATTTCGCTTTTTTTACTGCATTTGTGATATTTTAGTTTTAGTTCTTTAATAGCTTTTGTCCGGAAGGAATCGCTGTAATAAATGTTTAAACAAGATAATCCACAACGCAACTACTGGCACTGGGCTGGCACCGCTCTACTGCTGCTTCACAAGCGATTCAAATACAGTCATGCAACACTTGCCAAGTTCACTAAATTACCAACTGCCAACAGACTGCACTGAATTTGAATAAAAGAAGTATCTCTGTTTTGGTAAACATCTCTTGATCATGAGAGACTTTAGACTTTTCATATCGCCCTTGTTAATCACATACTATATACGATTCGTTAGAACACTACCTACGAGGATTTTTTAAGACAATCTCTTGGGTTTCAGTGACTTCCGCCCCAAACCGAAACCATTCACCGACTCGACTCAAACCTTTAAATCAGAGATAGCGTTTTCACGAGGTTTGAAGGTAATAAGGACAACACGTTTGGTTCACTTGAAGTGAATACAGAAAAATCCCGACAACAGTAATAAGAAAAAGGAGATAGAAATAAAATTAACGGATATTAGCTCACCTCCAGATCTCATAACTGTGTCAACAATGAAAACAATGAGGGAGAAGAAATATCGGGTGTTAAGACATCGAGGTAACCAATTTAGGATAAGACGCATGACTTTCATCTTTAAGTCTGGTCTTTCAACTGGCTTATAAACTTTGGATGGAAAGTTTGAAGCTATTGAAAACTATGTAGCAGTCAAACGGTTTCCCTACTTCTTTCCCTACAGATATATTGGGATTGGATTGTGTGAAAGAATTAAACCTAAAAGGAACAAAATTTGGCCCAAGGGGGTGGGTAATTGACAAAGATTGAAATGTCAGTTCACAGCCCTGTGGCAAAATGGATTTTTTGCAAGTTGTTGTGGACAATGAGTTGCTTTTGGTATCAAGACAAATGAAGAAAGTTTTTATTACTGGGTTGCCTGTGGCAAACCAGTCTTATACCACGACAAAACTGGCATAGTATTTATCATGCGTATCAAGTTATTCATGTCATTCAATTTATTCGTATTCATTTGTCTCAAGCTGTGTTTCTGATAAGGAAAAATATTTTGAGTCCCTAACGGGAATCAAATTATGACGTCAAGATTACCGATCGTACGCCTTACTGATTGATTTACAAGTAAATCCATCTAGTTCAGTGCAACCTGTTACTCGTTGCTCAAGGCTAACAACAATGCCATCAAATACAATGGCCCTAAATGTGAAACCGTAATCCAGCGAAAATTCTTTATTGCAATTAACACCAGGATTTGGATAACTCTCTGTCTACCGTATATATTTTTTCCTCAACGGCAAGGCTGATAAAATAGAAATAAATAAAATTTGTAAAAAATGCACGGATGTATTGAACCTAGTAGTGAGGACCTAAACCCAATGTGCAACCTACTAAAACCACGGAATTCCTTAAAAGGTTTTGGAATTCCTTGGAAACTTTTGGAATTCCTTTAAAACTCCTGAAAAATGCAACTTTTTTTATACTTCGTAGAATTTTGCAAAGAATGCGTTTGTACTAACCAATATACAACTTGCCAAGCTTCAGACTCGCGTTTTTTTCGTATCATCAAAATAGCAAGAGGTTTTTCTGTTTTGTGTGTGTATTACGACTGGTTTGTGAATTGCGACTGGTTTGTGGATTGTGACTGGTTTGTGGATTGCGAATGGTTTGTGGATTGTGACTGGTTTGTGAATTGCGACTGGTTTGTGAATTTGATCATGTAACACCAATACTTCGCCAGTTAAACTGGCTTTCTGTTAGGCAGCAGTTATATCTCAGAGATGCTGTTATGACT
>JAOCPT020611330.1:0-10093 GCA_026546935.2 Palythoa grandiflora | reverse complement strand
CTTCGGCAGATAACACAAACCTCGGCCATGATAATTCTCGCTATCATGCTCAACCTCATCCAATAATTGTTAATTAACTTCACATTATCATGTAAGTCTTGCGCCTTTTGGGATTAATTAATTTCTCCTTTTTCTGGGTTGTTTATTTCCACGGGCAACCAACCTCTTAGTTTTACAGAAAATTGGTTGCCTGGTAAACTTTTTGGTTGTCTCTGACGACCAGAAAACTGCCAATTTCAAACACTGCAGAACAGTATAGTTTACCCAGCTGCTGTATACTCTAATGCATCCCATGTTTAACTGAGAATCACCAATCACTCACTGCTTACTGTAAATTTTTTTCACATTGACAACTGTCAACCTATCTCAGTGAAATGAATCTTCTTTGTTGCTTAATCTGAAACATCTCATTTAGAACAAGAACTAAAAGTTTTTTGTCTGTGTCCTGTGTTGACTACATGAAAGGGCTTTGTGTTTTTGCTGGTGGGTGTTAAATGGCTGAATAAACTATCTAGAGTCCATTTTCAGTGGTGCACAATATGTCATGAATGATAAGAGCAAATTTATAAAAATTTGGACTTTCAATGCTGTTTTGTTACACAGTTGATACACGTAGATTGATTGTTACTTCCTAGATGAGAAAGAAGTTAGAAGAAATTAAAGAAAAGAGACGGTTATATAAGAAGTTAAGGTGTGTAACATTGATAAACTGCAATTTTTGTAACTTTAATGATACCAAAGGGTAAAGCTACCTTAAACGTCGCACTCAAGACTTCAAGAGAAAATCCAATTCCTGCACAAGGCTAACCAAATATCGATTCATGTGACTGGCTGGGAACTTGCCATGCCAATGATGCTTAGCTAGTGGCAGAGATTTAGATCTGCCATTATGAAATTTTTACAGTGAGGCAGTGTTTCTGTTGCATTGTGGCAGTAATTTTCAACCAAAGTATATAATTCTTTTCTTTCAAAGTTCAGTGAACATGTGGATTGCACTGTAACAGATTACAGACATTTGTTATCTGTAACTGCAAGATGTCTGATGAACAATGAACAAATTGTTAACTCAGATCCAAACCCAATAAACTCACATCAAATAACTAAGATTTTACTGAAATGTCTTTGACCAACATAGAAGACAATGAGTATTACAGCTTGATGCAACTGATTGAACAAAGCGGATTGCAAAACAAAGGTGAATTTCAAATTATGGTTATTTTGTGTTTGATAACGGCTGTTTAATGGTTGTTTTTACTATCATTTAGTCGTGCTTATGAATTATCAAATTTTAATCTGCGTAGAAATAATTTTTCTAAAACTCAGTGGCTGAGACTGGAGCTATTATTTGCTGAGCAGTGATATATTACTTCACATTTCTTTTGGAAAGAAGAAATCATTAGTATTACACAAAGTATATCTCTTTCACATAAAATTTATAAAATTAAGCTTTCAGACTTATGTATCTATCTTCATAAAATGCAACTTCAACAATAATTTTGAAACAAATGATCAATTACCCTAAAGATAAGAATGTTAAGTAAACATTTAGTACATGCTAGAAATTATCCTGTGTATAGAAATAATTGTTCAAAGACTAGCTGTTGCGAAATTGTTCTGTCATTTATTATATATTTAGACATAAAGCACTAACAGGTATGCTGGGTCTTGAAATCAATTTATTTAATTTATTTTATAAGCTAATAAAGCACTTGTTTTTCCAACACTTCGTTTATTTTTGGTTTGAAAGGAAATAACAAGTTCATCGATAATTGTTGTCACAATTCATCTGACAATAGATTATACCAGTAGCAAAACGGCACAGAGCTGTGCATGTGGCAGGAAACATGGACTAGAATTGGAAAGCCATTATATTGTTTTCAGACTTGTATTAATTGAACACAATTCTTTCTCTCTCCTGCTGAAATGGCTCACTTACACTTTCAGAACACTTTTACTAATCAAAGTCCCAGTGTAAGGTACCATACTGTTTCCTAAATTGTCTTGGTTAATTCATACAAAGTTGAATTAAAATGTTGCTAATGAATTCCTGAATTGGTTTCTTTGAACACAGAAAGAAAAATCTTTTGAAAATTTTCAGAAGTTTTTGGAAAATCTTCGGAAATTTTTGGAAGTACTTTAAAATTGTTTTTTAAGTAATTTTTCATGTTTTGAAAATTTTCTGAAAATCAAGGTCACTGATTGGCTGAAAAGTGATATTTACACACATAAAATTATTGTATTTTTACGTGTGTTTAGATACAACATTTCTCAGTGGTAGAAAACCTTATAAGACACTCTTCTTTATATAATAAACAAAGGTAGTTTAATATCTTCAACAGAATCAAGTGAGGAGTCAAAACAACTTATCTGAAGCACAGAGAGCAGAAAAAGAAAAGAAAAAGTTTGTAGAATTTTTTCATTAATTATTTTGTATCAGTGTAACTGATAAACATTTAGTACACAAGCATTTGATAGTTATAGATTTGAATATGTGCACATGCAAGAGTGTTGTAGTTATAATGTACATTATTATAGTTATGAAATATTACTTTTCTTATCTTATTATTGTTGTTATTATTATTTTCTGGAAAGTTCTAGAAAAACAAAATTTCAATGTCCAGGTCTGGAATTCCAGGAAAACTCATATTGGTTCTGGAAAGTCCTGGAAAATAAATTTTTTAATGAGCAGTGAATAGATACCATATTTTCTGGACTATAACCTCCACTGCAGATAACCCGCATGCCCATATTTTTATCACTAAGAGAAACAAAAGTTAACAGATTAACCACATTGACGTATAACCCGCACCCTTATTCATTCATTTCTTCCACCTGTATCATCACATTAGTAACAATTAAAGCATCATAAAACAATTTATTTATGAGAATGTAAACATATCTAACTGTAACAAACAAATTTAGTTGTGAAAATAATTTTATGTATAATCACAAAATGTTCAGCAAAGAACCACATTCATGAAACTACAACAAGCAGTTGCCATATAACGTCAAGATAAGTGTAAAACTCTATGGAGCAAAAAGGTTGCTAGGTTATAGGCAAAGTCATAAATTTTCCATTTCTCTTTTGGTATTACTTGGTTTGGCAGTCCTAACAACTGAACTGTTGATTGAAGCATAAAAATCTACCGTCACAAACAAACAATGTATCAATGCTGTCACCTTCTTCAATTGATCATAGCGCGTCATCACAAAAGGCAGGAAGACGGCATGTGATCTAGGACAAGTGCTTGGTTATGCATGGCTGTACATGTGTGACAATGTGCATGACAACAAAATCAAACAATTCAATTCCATTGTTTTCAGATAGTAGGGCCAATTTAAGTGATTCCGGTAGGAAGAAAATAATTGAGATGCTGACTTGATTAAACAAAGTTTAGATACCATACAATCCAGCACAACATTTTTGTTGAAAATGCTACAAGTTGTTCATAGGTACAGATCAATTTCAGAATCTCACAGATAACCCATACCAGTCAATCACCTGCACCTTCTCTGATACAAGGTAAAATTAACAGATAGCACATGGGTTATCACTTATGGACTGTCTGGAAAATTTGGTAATTATCAGGTAGCATATTTTTGTCACATTTTCAAACTTTTTTGGGAGGCGCAAATTAAAAATTTAAATATATTAATATATCCAGTGTTGTAACTTAACTTTTTGGACCACTTGCCATTAGGGCAAGTTAAACCTAAAAACTGGTTGCTGTGAATGAAATTTACTTGCCATTTTATTTGAGCCAGTTCGCGTTTTTCCATGTCCAAAAAAAAAGTAAAACCTGAAGAGGTTAACCTTGCATTGACTTATAATGTCAGGTTTTCTCATGATATTTAGTCTTTACAACAAATTTCAAAGTAGACAAAACAACCGCATGGAAATGTCAAATATCATGATCTGCTGTTGGTCAGCTTCATTGCACCAATGAAATTCCAAGAATGAAATAAGTTTAAAAAAATGTAAAAAAAAAACAAAAGAAAAGAAAAAAAAGTTAAATAGGCTGTGGAGAGATTGGAACTCATGATCACATATATCTAAACATTAGATTTGGAGCACTTGATGCAAACCACTAAACTACAGGCGCTGTTAAGTGACTTTCTGAAAATTTTTATTATTTTGTTCGTTCTTGCATCCAGTTCCTCTAGCATAATGTAACCCACGTCCACGCTTGTGTAACCAATCAGCTCGCAACGTTTGAGCGAAAAAAATGGCATTTTTAATGGTGTTTTGTGCCTGCCATTGAAGCAAATTGTTGTAGGTTTGTAAGCTATTTCTTGTTTCTTATTGTGCTAATAGTAAGAATTTAGCGGAATTATGCAAAAATTTCTGAGGGACTTCTGGCAAGATTACTTGCCCGTCCGGGCAACCAAATCAAAATTTCTGCTTGCCGGTGACGATTTTTGCTTGCCCCGGACAAGTGGGCAAGCGTTAAGTTACAACACTGATATCACAAATACTGTAACCTTTGCATATTATTTTTCCCTAGAATGCACTTTGGCTCTATGAGATACTGTTCTGTTTAGTTTTTTCAGTCTTTTCTAGTTTTCCTGGCCCTTGATTTTTGTAAATGTGGTCTTGGAAGTTCTAGAATTTTCTTTTACCTACAGTGTGTAAATTCTGTTCTATAACTCTATGGAAACAGGAAAAAAGTTTTTTATTACTTAAATCATTAACATGGAGCTTTATGTGGCAGTAGTGTGGTTGGCGGAGTGGTAAGATCTCTGCCTTCTAACCACAAGGTCCCAGCTTCAACCCCCGACTCAGCCAAGTAATGAACATTTGTGTGAGTTCTTTTCCACCAAAGTTGACTCAGCTTTTCCATCCCCCCGAGATCGGTAAAATGAGTACCAGCTTCTTTTGGGGGCTAACCTACGATGGATTAGTGTCCCGTCCAAGGAGAGTCAATGACTCTCATGTCCGCTTAACACTACAGAAACCGGAGACAAGCACCGGCTCCAGTGGGCCACTTGGCTCGTAAACGGATTTAGCTAGCTTTATGTGTTGAATCTTTAGAATTGTAAGAGATGATATTGAAGAGGAAGATGACCAGGAGTCTTACTTTAACTATATGAAAAATGCTCCAGTCTCATCCCTTGACGATGAAGAGGAGCTGGAGTATGACAGTGATGGAAATCCAATTGTGCCTGAGAAATCCAAGGTATGATTTTTGTGTTTAGAGAACACTCTATGCTATGAATAACATTGAGATATTTTTTCTGGAGAGTCTTTTGCCTGGATGAAAATAATTGACATATCGTACCCTCTACATAATCCAGGATTGATCTGGGGTTATAATGATGGAATGTGCATTTCTGCCAAGTTAATGACCTTATTTATAAGTATTGTTGGCTATTATTTTATCATAATACAGTATAAGTGTATTATTTTATAAAGAGTCTGACAGTAGATGTAGAAATGGCCATCTTGAAAATGTTTACCCTCTTTGCCCCAAAAACCATTAACAAAAAAGTTATTAGAAAATGAAAAGTTGTGTTCTTAAGATTTTGTTTATTATTCTTCTGCTTTCAGATTATTGAGCCATTACCAAGAATTGATCACAGTGAGGTACTGTCACTTGTTAACCTTGACTGTTCAGTGATGTTAAAGAGATCTCATTATATTCATGTGAGTCTTTGACTTCATTGGGCAGGACACAGCAGTGAAAGTTCTAGGTCAGGCCAAAACAAGACGGCAAAGCACCCTTTTATTTTAACCACTACCCTAATACTGTTTTCCTCCCTTGCTGTTTGGTTAGTTTGAGATTTTTAGAACTTGTGATAATACAAATTCTAAACAAATTGCAAGTGTGGCCAAGTGGTCAGGGCGCCAGACTTGAGTGCGGTTGACCTAGGTTCAAGTACCGCTCTGACCACCAGTTGGATTTGTCCTCGGTAAATCCTAGAGTCAAATCCACCACGCTTTGTAAATAGCCACTGGTCTGCCTCCTGCCTGTTAGGATTCTTAGTGTGTTGTGTTTGTATTAATGTAGTATATTTTGCTGAAATACCCTCTGGTATGCAAAATAAAGTATGCATTTATGTATGTATTTATTTTTTATGTAATTTTGAAGTATTTCCTCAATATTTTCAAAATACTTGCACACATTGGAACAATTTACTCTCATTCTCGAAAACAAGTCTAAGCAAAATGATTGGTCAGCGATAAGTCACTCTTTTGTTTTTCTGAGCTGGCTAGAACACTGTACGATCAATTGCAGGGTAGCCACAAAGCAGAAGCTGTTAATCATTATAAAGTTATTATAATTTGACGATGGTGGCCTGGTTGGTGCAGTAGTAAGATCTCAGCCTTCCAGCTCCAGCCACATGCTCCAAGGTTCAAATATCAGCACAGTTGCATGTTAATTGTTTGTGTGGTCTTCTTTTCCATGAAAGTTGACTCAGCTTTCCATCCTTGCAGTATTGGCAAAATAAATACTAGCTTCTGCGTGCAGTTAACCTGCCGAATCGATTAGTGTCCCGTGGAGGGGCAGTCAATGACTCTCATTCTTTTAACACTGCAGAAACAGGAGATAAGTACTGGCTCGAATGGGCCACTTTTAAAGGCTCATATTAATATTTAGCTAGTAATTTGACTAGAACAAGATAAAGTGTTTTGCTCCAGACAGCATAATACGGCAATTGGGACAGTAAGAAAAATAAACTATTGAGCCCACAAACTCAAGGTTACCATAAGTAATACCATGTTGTTGTCAAGGTTTTTACTGATACTCAGGGTGAAAAGTCTCTGCTTCATGTTGTCCTTTTATTATTACTTGACACTACATGTTGAATTTTCAAAATAGGGTTTCCACCCTACCCTTTTTGAGAACTGACAGGTATAATTATGTACATATTTATAATAGATATTAATTTATCTTCCAGATTGACTATGCAGCTTTTGAGAAAAACTTCTATGAAGAGCATGAAGATATATCCAAACTAAATGATCATGAAATCCAAGATTTAAGAAACAAACTTGGAATCAAGGTATACATTAAATTGCTATTTTAAGCAGAACCTATAATAGCTAGTCATCTGGTTAAGATGGTGATTAAAGTCTGCCAGCTTGTCAAGGCAATGAGTTTTCATATGGTGATGGCACTCACTTGTTTAAAACTTGAGGCCTTGACAAGCTGGCAAACTTTAATCACCATTTTTAAGTTCAAGACATTGTAAATCTACATTTTGATTGTTTAGTAAAAATGTCATGCATGAGGGACATCAAGCTAAATTTACTTGCTCACAGGGAAACATGTGCACTTACTTGACACTTCATCTCATTGTGTATATTTTACTGCACTTTAATTATTTTAACTTCAGTAGTGCTTTACTCATTGGACTCGAGAATGGCATTGTGTTTGTGTTGAAATGCCATTTTTTTATGATTATCTTAAACATTTTTAGCATTCTATTTTAGTATAAATCTCTTTTGTTATTATTATTGTATTATTTTTATTGTAACAAATATCAGAAATTGTGCAGAGACAGAACTTGGGAAAAAAAACAATCTCCTTATAGGAATCGAACCCACGACCTTCCGTACACTAGTCGTCCAGATGCTCTACCACTGAGCTATGGGAACTCATATGGCGAGTAAGGTCACAATTGGGTTATGACACATGGACTGTATCACACAGTCACTTGAATGCCAAGGCATATGTGTCAAGAATGCACTGATTAACTGCATCGCGCAGTCACAAGAAATATAGTCTCTAAGAAATTAATAACAAATATCTGAAATTGAAATAAATGAAAAAAATGAAAAATTAATTATGTGAGAAAGTTTGAGCCACAGACCTGGATGTTTGATCATAATATAATTGTGTTTTATTTTAGATTGTTGTGATTCAATTATGTTTTTTTATAAAATGTTGCTGGTATTATTTCAGTTCATGTTCAGTGATGTATTTTGTAATTTCAGGTGTCTGGTGCACAGCCTCCTAGGCCGTGCATTAGTTTTGCTCACTATGGATTTGATGAACAGTTAATGGGATCAATTCGGAAGCTAGAATACACTCAACCAACTCCAATTCAGTGTCAGGTATATTTAAATATAATATAAATATTTTTTTATGGCCATGTGTACGATGTTGGTACCCGTTTCCATAACAAGTGTGCAAACACATGCTCGATTTGTTTTGAGCGTGTGGCACATGCTCAACCGTGCACTTACACGCCAAAGGAATTTTTTGGCGTGCATTACACGGCTATTAGTAATCTGATACGATTTCACTTTCCGTGTATGTACACGCCGAGGCCGTGTGGTGCACGCTTTTAAATTCTTGAGACACGATCAGCAATCGCAGCCGAGTGTTGAGATTAACGATTGAAGTCAAGTTTAACATAATCGGTACTAATCGTCATATTACGTATCATCCCTGTTTTTCTCTGAAACTTTGGTTTATTTAGTAATTCTTGTATTTGTCACGGCTTTTTAAAGGCTTTAAAGAAATTATTAAATATCAAGATGTTAGTAAAGTATTATTCTTACATTTAAAAGAGCTGATGAACATTAAAATCGGCGGCTTCAGATTCACAATTGAAGCGGTCACGACAGCGCTTGAAAATAGTCAGGTGATCTCGTGTCATACACTTGAGCAATATTTCTGTGTGAATCTTTCCATCTTTTAAACTTTATACGGTCTAATTTTCAAAATAACCTCCAATATATGTCATTTAGAAATTTTATTTAAAATGTTAAACGATCACATGGAGAAAAAAATCGCCTCGTTGAATCGGCGGTTGATCTATGATACACTTATTTACGGTTTAGTCACTTGTTCGAGTTGTTCTAAAATCATATTAGTTTAAAAAATAAAACATGATTTAAATCGTTGTTTAAGGTACAGTTATTTTTCATACGTTTGAATCAGTTAAAAACAGAGAGTTATTTATATTTATAGGTGTGAAATGTCTCGACACACACACTCGAAACGAAACTTTCGCCAGTTAATTTGAAATTGCTGACAAATCGTGTTTTCTCTTTTCCAAAACAATTAACCAGATTGCTTAAAATTATGAAAATCTTTAAACAGCACGTAAAATCCTGTGGGAATAAATTTTAAGGTTGTGCAATATGTGTTGTTGATTTTCTTTCTTTGGCGGAAATTAGCTTGCTTTAATCATAAGACGCTCCATAAAAAAATATACGTTTCTCACGGTAATCGGAATGCTAGTTTTAGCTCGGTCACAGATCGAGCTTTGTGTTTGAATTATACTTGCTATAGGTTCTGAGAAATATTTAAAGGGATTTTATAAGTCAGAGTCATGAGCTATGAAAAATTCTTTAGCGAAAGTTACCTGTTTTGAGAAATGAACAAACGACTTTTGTTGGACCGGTGTAATAGATAAAATTTAAAGGAATCTTTTGATTACCTCGGGTAGGTTGTACATTTGGCTATGACGTAAAAAAGCTACGACGTGCATACAAAAACTTGACTGACATGTCTGTGCTGAAACTGCATTTGATTGGTTTAAGATTTTCTCTTTTGTTTACGAGTTATCTAACTTAAAGCCACCGCGGCAACGTAGCTCTTGTCGCTTTTATAGCTCTGCTTTTAGCCATTCTTTGACTACTTCTAAATGAATCTTTCGATTGTGCTTCTTCCATTCCTAATTTTTTCCCCGACAGTAGTGTTTGTGTTCCCCCATTGTCCTCTTCTCCACTACATAAAAGTTTCTCACCAATTTTTCTTTTACGATAAGCCGCTTTTGCTTCCTTCCACTTCTTTCGTTGTTGCTTTTTATCCTCTGGAACCAGTTTGAGTTTGACTTCTTTTATCTTTTTCGTCTTGCATTCTGATCTTGTTTGATCTTTTCACAATGTTTAGCATAGTGTTTTTTGAATAACCCCTAGCTTTTTCTCTTTTCAATTCACGGGCACGTTTAAGCCTCTCTGCCTTACTAATTTTTTCCATTTGAGGTAATTCAAGAAAGAAGGGTTTCCAAACACTGTAATGATTTGCACTGATAGCAACACAATTTATATACCTTATTTGCTCGTGTATAAGTCGACCCTTTAAGAACAAATTTTTAACCAAAAAATTGCACCTCGACTTATACACGAGCGAAAAAA